>QNGE01000811.1:14259-30978 GCA_008508345.1 Paragonimus westermani | reverse complement strand
ATCGAGGAATTGATGTGTGGTGTGACCCGACGCGATCCTACCAAACAACGCAAGCCGGCTTTTCCGGTCGTCAGATACCTGCTAGAGACCGGTCATGTGGTCGACCCGACAAACGCTTTCCGCGTGTTGATGCGTTATCACAAGCCTGTCATTCTTAAGTCACTCGAAGCGTTGCTAGTCCCGCGTAACAAGCCGGCCCTCTGTGTGCAAAAGCTGTTCACATTGATCCTCCGTATGCCATGGTTTTGACCAATGACAGACTAGTGTATACATTGACTTGATGTATGAACTTAATTCGCTTGAATATTTTTCTTATTTTCACTGCTGTTATGTGTTAGTGACTGAGGAGAACATACGAAATGGTATTACCATCTTGCAAAACCGGTCTTCTGATTTCACTGTTCAGATGAAACACTCGTCAATTTTGAAAATATCTATATAACGACAAAATCATAGGATGTAAATTAGACAAAGGTGGATCTAACACGTATGCGTGAAAAGTTCCTCTCACATCCAACAAGGATCCCTTCTGTGTGCGATGTTTCGATATCACTACACGCGAACAAAATCACTATTAAACCAATCCGTTGTTTCTGATTTTTAAACATTACCAGTCTACCAACATTCCAATGAAGGTACATTCCGTCTTTGAAACATGTAACGTCAGCAACTGAATGGGATGATAATAAATTTTGATATTAGTACATGGACTTTCTTTGGGATGGTGGTGCTTAATTGTGGTTATTCGACTGAATGGTCATATCAGTTTGTAACTGGGTGTGATAAATACAAAATTGACAATAAGTGCTCGGGTGCCCTCTCTCAATAGAAGGGATGTGCATACAAGCTGTATTAAAACACTTTTGAATTCGTATGCTTTGCTTGGTGTCATGAAGGATCCAGCACCATGTCAAACACTGAACCCACATTATTAATCTCACTGCAGATATTGCACGGGTAATCGTGACTTGCTAGGAAAAACATAACCAAATGTCGATTGATAAGTATTTACAGGGAGAGATTCTTTTCCAGTTACTACAGTCGTTGTAGTAACCCCTAAACCAATCAGGTGCTTGCTCCTCTCTACTAAAGAAAGTACATTTTGTCTGTCACTCCTCTGGTGTAGTTCCTTATCGTGTTGGGACTGGCTAAAAACAATCTCAGATGAATTTGACAAACTTTTCCAACTCTTTCATAGACTATATAAGTGTGATATGGCAATGCTCGTGAAGAAGTGGCTCTTCTAAATGTTCCAATATTGCTACCAACTAGATCGCGAAGGATGCTCTAATCACCGTCATGATGACTGTGGGTGAAATGGATAGAGTTCGTGGTGGACCACATCTGGCTACAGTTCATGCACGTGGAGTAAAATCGAGCACGTATTATAACTTGCTCCTAACGTTCTGTTATTCTCAACATGTCTAACAATAACATGGTAACCACGACACTCAAACTGTTTAACATCATTCGTACTAAATTTTGTGCGAATATCTAAGAGATGGAGCACAGTTTGTTGAATACAGTTGTATAAAAGTTTGTGACATTTCTCAACCACTTTTTGTGATATTTTCCATTATACAACGGTCAGTACAATTCGTGTCGACATTCGTAATTGACTGCCGGTGGGTTAAATCCTCCTCTCTGCGGATTAACGTGGGGGGAAAGGGAACAATCTAATTTCGTGACTGAGGATGCCACCGGAAACTATAAACGTTCATGTACTCACAACTAACAGTGTACCATGGTTGTTCTTACGGATTTCATCTCTGTCAAAAAAGCATGTTTATCAAACTCTCCTGGTTACCATCCAAGTAAAATCTAGCACTCTGCAGTTCAGTTCACGAGACATTACGTTATTCAAGCTAATGGCGGTCTACGATTGTAATTTGCCGTGAACAGTGTATAACTGGCCAAAGATTGCACCAAGATATGATTTTAATATAACGGAGGTATGAAAGGTTCATAGCATTACCTTCGATTAACCACTACAGCCATTCTTTCACGCTATACTCTTTAGCTGAAGTAGGCAGACCAATCAACACTCTAGTGATTTTTGCACGCCTAGTTCGGAACGGCCATTAGCCGACCAGCTCAATCGGTTATTCCGTTAGGTTACATCATCCGTAATGGCTACGATGTTCAGTCATGATACTATGGCGGTCCCTTTTGTAAGCAGGATTGTATGGTAGCAATAAACTTGAGCCAATTCCATTGTTTTATTGCTTCCGTGTTGGTGTCCTGATCACGACATAATCACACAACATACTTTCTGTGGTGCATTTGAGCACGCGTAACGTTCATCGTCTTCAAACTGCTATTTTTTTTACCTACTATCAAAAAAGGAGTAGTACATTGTGAACACATACTTTTATAGTCTCCAGATTTGGACAACGAAGGTTAATTAATCTACACAACGTGTGTCTCAAGCCGATTCACTGTACTGAAATGAACGCTCGTCCAGAGGAGTTAAACGTTAAGTGAATTAATGACGCGAAGAACGGCTGTTTTTGATAAATCTCTCTCAAGCCAACACAGGCTTCATTAAAACGCGTCATGCAACAAGCTGTGAAGTCCAACAAGTGATTGCTGATGAGTGACACCACAAGCAGCCGGTAGACTCCACATACTTGGTTGAACCTGGACCAGATTTTGATGTTCATTCACACGGTCAGGGTCAAATAATTGTGTGCTTTGAATGGTTATGAATGATCTGTGGTCATGGACGCTAAAAAACTGCACTAATTTTTCACGAGAAAATAGGTTAAAATTGCGCAGCCTGATTACACTCGAATACGGCGGTCACCAGCTTGTGCTGACGGACTGCCTTAGGTTGAACCATGACAAATGTGTAGACATTCCGGAATGCTTTGATGACGTATGTGCTGTGGTTAATGTCGATTAGATGTGCGGCTATAGCGCCAATGTTTGACTCAGGGCAAATGGTTCTAACCCTGGCTAGAAGGTAGTCTTGGATCTTTTTTGACAGGCGCCTCGTCGTCCGACCAACGTGTTCTGCATTACACCAGTTGAATGAACACGAACACACCAGCACTGATTGATTGTGAACAGACTGCCTATATTACAGAACTAATCTTAACATCGGCATTGTAGTGAACAATCTTCTTAAATTTGCTGCTGGGAAGATACGTCTTGACTATCAGTAGACACGACGGTTGAACAAGTTTGTTATAGCATCGCCTTTGAAAGAAAACTTCATAAAGACAACTTTCTCTTCAGATGTGGGCGTTACCTCAAGCGGAATTCTGGTCCTCATTTTCAAACAACAAATCGTCCCAGATAACCGTTTTCCCTCAGCTGGTTTTGAATGTTATGTGCTTTAGCTGAACTACTTCATCGGAACTAATCTTTCCTTCTCTAGTATCCGGGATTTGAACTAGATTTTACTACCGTTTAATTCGCACAAAGCTGCTGAATTTCTTCTATCACCTTGTCCATATTGGTGTACAATATACTGACCTACTCACAGTATCACCCGGACATCTGGTCATTCTGACGTCTAAAAAAAGGAAGACATTCTTTGGTTCCTCTTCACTAATGAAGCGAATCAAAACCTGTGCTACACTGAACCATCGAAGCATAGTTGTCAGCTCATCGTGCGGTTATTCAACAGCAATACACGGGTAGTAGCTGTGGAGAATGAATAGTAGGATGGAATTGGGATCATAGTTGACCAAGGAATACATCTGCCAACTTCTAGGCGGTATTTTGTCTCTCCTGACAGCGCATATGTATATACATGTGTACGTCAAAGGTAGTGAATTCGTGGTCACGTTGACCTAATATGGCGTTGACACAAACGCTACTATTCCATATGTTGCTCATTGGTTAAGATACAATCGGGCTTAGACGGAACCTGAAAAGTCTTCCATCGTGTAAAATATTTAACATATCCCGTTCGGCTGGCCCAGAAAACTACGTCATACTACTCAACTAACGAAGTATTTGGCTGAATTTGAATCTCACTGAACTGAAATCCAAGTTCCGGGTGATTAACTTGATTACTTGATAATTCCACTGAGGGTATTGCATTATTCAGATGCTTATCTTTCTGTCAAGTAACTTTGGAATGCGTTAATCAGGCCGATGAAATATATGAGGCAGCGTAGGGCTTCGGTCAAACTGAGCGCTGTTTTCTGGTGACAAAATCACGCCAGCACCATTCTCCTGGTTCTAAAGAAAATTCATCGTTTATGAGTTTTTGCTTACTGTAGGTTCCGGTACTAACTGTGACAACTCTTCTTGTCGAACCACAGGCTACAAACAGCTCTTCTTTTTTCAAATAAAATTGCACTAATGTAAAAACGCTTGAAACTATTGGAGGAGAGTCGTATTTTACAATTAACTCGCTAACAGCCGCCTTGTGGTTGACCACCTCACAGTGTCTGGAATACCGCCACTTTCCCATCTCATACGACGGCTGCACCACACTTTCGGTGATGAGATCCCGTAAATTAGCGTGATGTTGAAACTAGAATTTATTCGACTGTTACCTGTCGGTTGGCTTTTATAGGTTAATTTAAGTGAATGTGCACCAGCCTCAGCATTTCGAACGTTGCCCTCACGAAACACGTCAAAACCAGGGAGATGGAAAATAACGGTTTTGAAGCGTCAAGAGTGTGGACATTCACAAATATTGTTAGAATTTTACATACGAGGTTTGAGTGTTCAGAAGACTGCTATATAGGCATGGCAGAGGAGTCTGTTAGCACCCATTACCAAGTGAATATAAAGTTCGGCGCAAGCCGCTGTGAACCGCCATTATTTTAGATCCCGGGTGATCCTCGCCGTGCGGTCACTTGGTATAAAATAAGTCACATAAGGGGCAATGACGTTCTAGAATTCTCTTTTCCGCTCTAAGCCAGAATGTTGACTAGGTCGTACCCCTCGCACATTAGAAATGTCAATACAAATCTTCCTCGAGTCTCCGCGCTTAGTATGACTGGCCCGTTGCTGATAAAACAGACCTTTTACGTTGTCGTGTTCGGATAACGTAATTCGCTGCGCTCTTGATCGGTAATTAAATTTTGTATCCGGATTTTGACGAAGCCTCTGATTACATCTGGCATGATGTTTTGAGAATCCTGGCCAGAGTGCTCGAAAAGACAAGGGATTTGTGACCAATTTGCCAAATAAGGAGGAAAGAAGGGAGTCGGCACCGCTGTTACACTACGTTGAGGGGCATGAAGTAAATTACATTGGAAAACGTAACATAAACATCCAAAACTTAGCAACCCTAGATACATGGGACATCATATGCAGCAGCCAGCTCAAGGAGGAAGTTATGGGAGAAATGATGGGAAACTTTGAAAATTTCAATACTTGCAAATAATTTTGTTAGAATGGGCAAAGAGAAGAGTGCTGTGAAGAGTGGAAGGCGGTCTGGAAAGGCCATCATTGTAAGGAACTCTCCGCATTCGCCATCAATCCGTAAAATGAGGTGATCACCTAGCGGAAAACGTTTCACAATAAACATCCGATAACACATGTGAATTCCAATTTCGCATTTAACTTTATTCTACTCACATGTTTATAGTAGCATGCCCTTATCTCCGAATTTAACAAGGCTTCTTTGTTTGCAATGCACGCTCTTACGCCTAACTGCTTGATACGCCAAAATTAATTTCAATAAACTCTACATCGGCCGTAAACAGTTGAACTGTATCCGACTTTCTTACCTATATTTTGATTCCCACTACAGTGTATCACATTTGTTTATGTGAATAACAACAACGCACTACATATTTTACCGTTGGAATTAACTGGACGGTTTATCACGTTTACGCCGCACAGTCATCCGTTTGTAAAACTGGTCTTAAGTTACTGTACAGCTAAAATGTTTACTATTGAATTTCTAGAAACACGTTTGATATCAGTATGTATATTTACATATAGTCTTTTGTCCTCTGCACATTTTAAGATATATATATCCCACACTGTGCGTAACACTAGGCTACTAGAACGCACAATCCGACTCTTTCGTTGACTTAAAAATACATATAATGAGAAAGCAGGTATAGCAGGTAATACTGATTTTGAGATGGAAGCTGTCCAGGTGGTCTTCTTAGTTGGTGCTCGCAACGTAAAGAAATTTTGGAGGACAATGTGAAGCGTCGGATGATACACTGTAAGATCGGTTGGAGTTAGGCGGTCTGAGCCCAGAGTTGTCGCCCAGGCGGTTGACTGATGTGAGTACTACAAAGGGGGTAATGCGAGAGGTTAGAACTATTGTAGTGAGGAGATACGGTCGCACCATACTACTCACACCACTATACAGTAGCAGCATGGATCGAGATGATCGCGGATCGAGATAATCGCGTGATAAATACGGCAGAGATACGGGATGGATCGTTGGAGGGCAGAATGACATATAATGGCTTTCGCTACACGACGGAACTGATACATGGTGTCTAAAGCGACTGGAGTATTCTTAGAAGAGTATGGTGTGCAAATGAGTGTTTCCGTTTCTAGTCGTGCTCAGACGCTTAAGTAGTGTGTCGGTCTCTCCAATAAAGTAACCTTTGTGTCGTCCGCCTTCTGGATTCACAACACTATCTTATCTGGGAAGTGGCAGCGAATAGAAGACGCATGTTTGGCGTGCTAGCCTACAAGGATGGTGATTTTATTGACGTATGAAGCTGAAGAATTTAAGGCAGTCGTCTGTGTGCACCACTACTGATCGAAGACGGTAAAGGCTACACCTTTCCGATGCTAATTGTAGACGTTCTGAACGTGTCCTTGCTGTACACTGCGTTTTTTTGACGCTGCGTACCACATATCCACGTCTTCCTTTCCTTATTCAGCGCCATGTGGTTGGAAATCTGACAGTGAAAATTCACTTTAGCGGTTGTTTTCAGCTCCGTGGGCTCCATGATGCTGATCAGACAAATAGTTAACAGTTTTGTACACAATCAGCCACTTGCGAGTTGGTTACAATGACCAATATTTGGGTGGTTTTTTCGATGTCGTTTAGGACGCCTAATGTTAACTTTGAATCTCTGGTTTGGAGTGGATGACTGTTGCAAAAATCGCCCATAAGTGGTGACAAAAGAATTTTTGTTATAAATGGCGTGATTAACCAAACAATTTCAGGCACTGGTGTTTCGAAAAAAGGGAGAATGATGGCAGTTATGTAGGGGAAAAACATGTTTAGGCGTAGGTTGTCAAAATAATGGACGGCTGAGTCAGGGCCGACCTATGTGCTGATATCTTGGTGTATCGATTTGACACTGATAACAGTAGTAAAGATTAATAGGATATAACATAGCACAGGTAGTAAAGAGTTGAGGTTTTGTTAACAGGGCCTGGTGCTGCAGTCCGAAAGTAGTTACTCTGAGAAAAAATTGGCTGTACATAGGAGAAGTAGGTAAGGGGCGACGTTATACACAAGTATCTTCAATGGTCAGGGGAGAAGCTAGGTGGGCTATGGAAGAACGTCAATAAACTGCAAGCTAACATTTAAGTCGGTTTGGTGGGTTAGACCGTGTACTAAAAACGGTGCAAGAAAAGAAAGTCACTTGAACCTCACGTTTTGTCGTCACGAATGAATGCGTATACATGTATACTGATCGTTATTATTATTGTCCAGTCGAAATACAGCTTGACCATTCCACGAGCCAGTAACAGCATATGGCGCGGGTAATTCAGGAAGGATTCACAATTCACAGATGTAAATTGCACTCAAAATCTACAATCCTTTTCAAAACCCGCAAATAGTGAATAATGAAAATGCTTAGAGTGACCGAACCTCCTAGCAACCGAATTCTTTTGATGTCAGTTAAATGGAAAGAAGCAGATGACTCATATTGTGATATATTTGAGGGTTTGATAAACCGGACAAACTTGGCATGTGTGGCATAAAAAGTCGGCTTTGCTGTTTTTTTCATAGTGAAAGAAGCAGGTTTGAAAACTCGACACATTTCCCATCATCAGCAGCGCGAATATTAATTGAGCACGACTGATATTCGACCGCAGCTTTTACATTCAACTAGACTTTTCAAGTAAATCCTCCGGAATCCGAATCCCTACAAGCTTCTTGGTTGACTACTGGGTACCATCACAAACATTCTCCCCCAGAGTCTCAAATACACATCGTCAGTTGAATTCAGTTTCTTCTGCTTCCTAATCCTTTTCTAGTAGGTAATTCTTCAAACAGGGAATTAAATAAAAGACACTAAGGAACATATCTTTTGTATAAAGTGGGTGGTACATTGACATAAAGCTGCAAGCCAAATTGACAAGTGGTACAGCTAGAAAATAAAGGAGTGTCACATAAAATAAGATAGGCTTCGTCACCACGCGAACATTCGAGGCACCCAGCTTCTTTGCGTGATATGAAAATGTTTACGTAGGACCTACTAAGGGCCCCCACTATTCGATCCACTTATAACGGACACAAAAAAAGCGGCAAATACTCTAGAATAACAACAAGATTGATCATTATCTAGATCGTGTTCACTGAACTATCACTCTCGCTTGCATTCAGCAGACTAATTGTTTAACTATCGTTTTCATTGTGGTCTTGTCTTCACAAAGTGTGAATAACCGTTAACATATGCCCATCTTTTCAAATGATCAATGTTCGTGACAGGTCAATCGCGTGGTGTGTCAACTTGAAACAAACAAACAAACAAACGGCAACCAATCAGACTAAAATAAGTCCCTCTTGCAGGTTGTGACTCCAAATTCTTGCATACTGAAAATATGGATTGTAAGCTGCTAATTACCAGTTGAAAAACTTTATTTATTGTGTCTCAGATGATTTATAAGTAGGGCCGATGTGGTTCGACCACACATCTTACTATTTACGATAGATTTCGCACTTCCATTTGTAGAGTCCACGGTACTTGAACAAAGTTCTGTGGCATACCTGTTTGTGAGTGCACAAACACAGACATTCTGAAGAAAAACCAGATCATTTGTTCAGCTGGTTGAGGGTAATCGACAACGTCTAAGCAAAGGTGTTCATCGATTAACGGTCATTCCGTTCACCCGAGTTCCTGCTTTAAGCAGTGTATGCTTTGTAATATGCGTCAAAACATGGCTGGCTCATTTGTACTGCGTTTTGGCGACATGTTACGGAAAAAGGCTACACACATTATAATGAGCGAGACCTTTGTCAATTGGACCATCAGAAGTGTACGTGATTTCGCACAGTAAGTCAGTTTGGTGGAGTTATTGAGCAGCTTCTCCGGCGTATTTTCCGTCTATCTGCACAGTATTTTAACAATGTCAATAAAGAGGCGACAGGTCGATCGAGGTTTGATAGCTTTACCAACCATTACAAACAAGCTGCAAATTTTAAAAGCACGTATGTCTCCTATTGTCTTCAGATCGAATGTCATCTTGGTTAACTTAAATGAATTCAAGAAGTATGCTAACTTAGTGTTCAGTATAAAGTTTAGCTGAACTATTCTATTTCATACATCAATTCTGTCATAGCTGAACTATCAGAGAGGGCAGTAACGGACATGCAGCATATATGTACAGTGTATGTAAGAACTCGACCTAAGTGCTTCGGGTACAAATATAAACAAGAAATGAGATTAAATGCATTTTTTGGAAAGTGGCATAATAAAATAGAGCAAATGAGGGACGTATTCAACAGATCAGATCTTTACTACTAATCTGACAATATCTCAGACAAACCATTGACTGTTACAAGCACATTCTTCATAAAAGCGTGGTTTGATCTACTGTCATTCAATAGTCAATATCGCAAACACCAAGGTTTCTGATTGTTATTGAATGCCATTAAGCAACCGCATCAGGTGGAACGTGGAAACTTGACAGTGACAAGTTCAGGGGAGGATGACATCACCGCGCTCAACATATTTTGGTATCAAATACACTTTACATGAACAAAATCAGCAATTACATTCAGAAGACAGTCAGAACGAAAGATCAAACATCACGTGAATTCAACCTCTAGGCCATATGTAGGCTAAAATGTGTTGAACCAACACTGACACTCATCTAGTGAAAACTGTTATTTCCAACGCGGCACCCAGGTCGGATATCCTTGTCTCAAAACGTGAAGGTTAACATCACTAAAACCCATCATGATGAATGACTCATCAGACGGTAGGTTTTGCAGAATGGAATCCATTTTCAGCAATACCTTTCTGGTTGGAGTGTGCTGTGGATTACAAATGACTTGGTTAATGAGTCACCGTGATTCAATGCATTATTCATGGGCAGATCGCCCATGTCGTGGTCTAATCAACCAAATAAGGAGTGATCAAGGGTATGGTACAATTAGAAGACTTTAACGAATGTGTGTAAGGGTTTGCGTACGAATGAAACTAAATGCGCGTTGACAAGACTGGAACAATTCACAGACTGGCTGAAGTCAGTTGGTTTGGGAATATTTCCACTCGTAAAAAACAGCGCCAAAAGGTCGAACCCTGCACCAATATCACATGACGCCGAGTAAATAATCAATTCTGTAAGTAAAGTAGGAA
This sequence comes from Paragonimus westermani, assembly GCA_008508345.1. Classification (NCBI taxonomy): domain Eukaryota; kingdom Metazoa; phylum Platyhelminthes; class Trematoda; order Plagiorchiida; family Troglotrematidae; genus Paragonimus; species Paragonimus westermani. The sequence continues at coordinate 20,494 of QNGE01000811.1, read as the reverse complement.
ACATAACGTCGGGCATGGAAGGGACAGTGAAAGCACGCGGCTGAACTATTTTATGTCACCAATAATTTAAAGAAAATTGTGGTAAGAAAGACGGCGGGCTCAAACTCTCGTTTACTGTCATCATAACCAGTCGAATACAACATACGTTTTCGATAAAAGTTACAGAGGAAATTGATCAAAGAGTGTGTACAAACATGTATGACAATAAGTAATGAAAGTCAATAATTGAATATAAAAACTACATCGGGTATCGTGCACTTCATACATGAGCGTGAGAAGGGTCAGCGTAGGAGAACGATGGTCGTATCTAACAGAGTTCAAAAAATGATAGATAATGTGTACATGACGCGGTGCACGTAACCCCAGTGTGTCTACCATATGGATAGGCAACATCGTAGCTCACCGGAGATTACTCATTTACCCAACAATATTCTTGGTGGCAGAAGCATACGAAGTGTAACATTTCTGGCGTTCCTAAAAGATACAGTTGACTGATTGGGTCAGAGCTGAGTTCCATACATCCAACATCTTGGTAGAAATCAGAGAAACCGCTTGGGTGACAGCAGAATAAAATTTCGCAATTGGGGAAGCCAATTTGGGATTCCCTGGGTAACGTCACAAGTTAGCGTTTGTGAACTTGATGAATTAAGATATCATTCGGCGGCAGTTGGGTCACGACTGACTTGCAAATATCTTTGCGACTATTCCAACACCACAAGGGAAAGCTCTGTAGAACTACAAATCAAAAGCGTGTCATCAGATGGGTGACTACAACGTACCGAATGTTAACAGAAAATATTTCTGAAGAACGCCGGGCAGCGAAATTACAGATAGTGGATAAACTCCCTACAAATCGCAACCGAATGCACATTTTTTTATTTCGAGATTATAACCTGAAAAATGGATGCTAGATATACTTCAATTAATTGAGTGGCGCTCTGAAGGTGTTATTTGGTCAGAACCGAGAAATTCTGATGCCACTGAGTTCCGGGTGTGTACACTGACTTCCAAAAGGTGCCCACCTTAACTGAACTCAACAGACAGTCATGTCAACAGCAGTTTTGTGCACACTAGAATGAACTTTCTAAAACACATTCTTTATGCTACGTGAGGTGACACCGATGCGCTCCTCAGAGCAACAGTTCTGCGTGAACATCCAAAAGTCGGTCGCACGAGATGGGCGCGGTGTCTCAATGTCAAGTCAGATGACCAAATGATAAAGAATCGCTCTTTCTTCCCACCTGCAGTCATGACTGTCATTTCGGGACCTTATCGATGTCATCCTTCAAAATGGATCAAGATGACCTCACGCAATCATACAATTTTGCGGTAATCAATCTGAAAAACAGGTGGCACATTGTGGTGTTTTGAACAGACTTTCTCAGAACTTACCTCGCACACTTAGGCTTGAGACCACACACCATCGTTTGCAGACATGACCTAGGCTTCGCAATAAAATCATATGTCGGTTTATAAAGAAGTGTCATAATTTGCCATTGCGGTTAGCTATTACTGGTTGTCTATTGGGCTACTTTTAGCAACCAATTTGTATTAGAACACAACAGTGTGCAAACATGTTATTTGAATCAGTCCGTATGAGATACTGTTAGTCAATGGTTACGCATGTTTAGTGCCTGTGTATTTTCAACAATGGACGTTTTCTTTCAGACACCATGGTTAGAGGTCAAAGGAAGTAACAGATCGAATTCGTATTGACAATTGCGGCTTCATTGTGAAAGATCCATTAGCAGTCCATTGCAATACAAGGGTTCCGTAGAGACGTCTCAGAATCCACATTACGAGCTGATCACCCAGCCTCCAAATCCAACCTATACCAGGTAATGTAAAAGAAGCGGTAAGCTCGTGGAAATAGCTAGTACAGTAACTGACTACTCATTGCATTGACGAGTAGTAATTTGTAGCATTGATAAGCCCACTAGAGCAGTTATTCGGATGTGAACTATGAAAATCAGTACTCTGGCTCGCACGAGGCAGGAACCTAAACATCAATCGCGGTGCTCAGGGAAAACTGTGAACAGACATCTGAGAATGGAACCATAAACAATAGAATACTGACCAGTTGGTTTACGACTAAGACAGCCTCGGTGCGCAAATGGATGTTTTGTTCACGGCGGCCAATTTTGTTGAATTCTTGACGGTGATACTCCACTATGCCTGAAAAACGATCGTGACCCAAAGGACAATGGCCTTACCGATGGTCAATTTTGTGGTCCAGACGGTCCGATTACAGATACGTGCTTGTATCCACAAGTGACGCCCATGATGTTGATCTACTGGTAGACCTACTGATGCAAGTCTTAAATATACACAGATGTCGACTGTAATAAAGTTCACAATCATTTGTATACGTCACTTTCCGTAATAAACCAACCCGTAATGCCTCAAAGCTACTGGACATCAGCAGACTCCTAAATATTTGTTCCTGCCCATAAGCGGTAGTGGTATTTACCAACAGTTCAACTTACTTATCAACCCCAATCATTGACAGTCGTGGACCTCGTCTGTGCTGTCGTGTATGATTATGGCTTACACTCCCTGTTGTATCTGTGTTCGAGCCCCATCTGCTACATGCCTTACGGACAATAACAACGGTAGTGAGAATAAGTGACTCAGCAGAAGCGCATAGTGTATTGTCGCATTTGCAAGCATTCCGGTCATTTTTAAGTGCGCGGACGAATGAGGCGTTGGTCGTTGAAGCCGCGACCAATCAGAACACAGTTTGAGCCTTGGCATGAGTGTGGGGCACACAGGCGGCCTTGACGCGTATACAACGCTCCCCAAGTTTCGCCTTCCGATTGCATTCACATACCGTTGTGTTGCACTTACCGTACTCTTAAGTACTACAACAGCCGTCCAATATATGGGAAATATTGAAAACGAGAGTTTAAATTTTAATGCATGAACACTAACCTATCAACTCATGGTGACTAAGAAAGTTGAAGCGTACACTGACCTCATTGCTTAAAAATGCAGGCCATCTCACCTTGTACTTACAACCGCCACATAATTTCCACCGAAGTGACCTATACCATATGTGACAAATGTCTCTTCAGTTACTAATGTCAACAAGGTCGCAGTTTACAGATCTGCCTGAAGGACGCGTCCGAAATGGCAGACAAACACTCTACATATGCGACAGAAAACAAAACTACAACCGATGCAGCATGAGTAAGCAAACTAGAATGCATCGTCCGAACAAAGCTTAGGTTCGGTATCCGTTTTATGGTTTTCCACCAAAAGCGTGACCATCTGTTGATCAAACAATGGGTGCCACAGAACAGAGTTCCACGTCGAACCACAAAGCTTGAGTGCAGAACCGTGAAAATGCTAACCGTGTTACCAGAAAAGACTATACTACTGAATAGAAGCAAATTAATGACTACAATATGTTTGTGGGTTGCAGCCCAAAGTATCGCCTAAGACCGTGTTTTGATATAAGCAGCTGAATGGTATAGTTACACGCGACCTGGTAGGTTGTCCAGAAACGGAAATGTGAAAAAGTATAGGAATAATTTAAAACGTTTTCATGAAATTAGAGCACAAAAATTCAATTATACGGTTTATTTTGAAAAGTTTTATCTAAACCACCCCCCAAGTGCGTTGGCTGAGAACATACGAAACCAACTACGGTTTGGCTATAGCTGTTAAGCCCTGATGGCAATCATCACCATGGACAACAGTACTGCAGTAGTTTAGACCGACGCTTAACTATCGAACCGCCGTAAAGAACAGGGCAGTTACCGGCTGGGAAGTGAAAGAAATGGGTGGAACTTAATGAGTGAAAAACGTCCATGTCTAAGCCCAATCACCAAGTGCCAGTCTACATCTTACAAATAAACAACTCGTTTGTATTTGGAAGTAAGGGGATATCAACACGACAGGTTCACTGTATCTCATCACCAATTGTACTTACTACAAAGGTAACTCGGCCGAACAACATTCACACTACTGAACCCGACTAACCGTCATTTCACCTAGACCCTCCAGTTACCGACTCTGAATCTCCAATATCCTAACCCGATTCATGAATCTATTAAATGTGTTCTCAACTCCAACCAACTGGCGTGTGCTCATATCCATCATTGTCTGTTTATAGTTGACGGTGGTGTTCTCAATCAATCAACGCAATCCCTACAACATACTTCATAAAGCAAATTTTCAACGTTCATTCTGGCTATTGAGGATCCCAGACCCCGTTTCTCCTCCCTTGGATTTTGGCGAACTCCTACATATCACCTAGTAGGTGGTAAGGAATAAACTAATGTGAAAATTACTCACGGTGGTTAGGTTGATTTCATCATGACCCAGCCAACTCCCATGAGTGGTGTAAGTGTCGATTTCCCAGGTGATAACCTCGCGATCGTCCGATCTGATATAACAGTATGTCATGGCCAATATCTTATCTGCCTGCATTTCTCAACCAAACAAAGGTTCTATTGCTTCTTGCGGCCGTGAATGGCACCTCGGACCAAACAAGCCAACCCAACCATTGCTCAGCAAAGCGACACATTTCACGGCCATCCAAACCAGCTTGAAAACACTACCCGTACTCTTAAAATATGAAATGTACGACAAACCAGCCAGATTTTGCAGTTAAGCTATATGAAACTGCTCCCGAGGAAACAATGCATAAGAGGGGGGACACTGATGAAGTCAGATAACTACCTACGGCGGCGTAAGTCAAGTTTGTTGTCTATCGTCATTTCCGTCCACTTTTGTTACGGACGAAACGGCGGAGGATTATCTATGGCACTTACAAACTGTAAGCGACAAGCCGCTGTTGTTTGACAATTTTCAGTTAGTACAAACATTGTTAGACAACACTCCACATCGATTAGTTGAGAACGCAAGTCACAAGTTCAAAATGTAAAGCGCTTTTACAATGACTACAGTGATCACTTTGATCATGTGGTTGTTAACAGGCTGTTTCACTTAGGATGTTGAACCATCAAGGGTAAAACAACAGAGAATGAAACGAACACGCATATTTATGGGACTAGTTTGGCCTCCGTTAATTTGAGACACCACTGGAGACAGAAGCATTGAAAGTTTGAGGGTAACCTGCAAGGGAGGTGTTACACCACAGTTTCGGGGCGTCTTCAACTGTTCGACCATCAGCACCTGCGTTCTATCCCTCGCATCGCGTAATTAACAGTTATGTGTAGAAAAGGATATCTGGTATTAAGAACCATGTCAATTCACTTGCTCAACCATCAAAAGATGTCAAGGTTCAGATGACTGGGCCACATATTATTATAAGAACACTAATTAGCAGTTGACCACTCAGAATACTGCCTGTCAGAGCAGCTATCAAATGGTGTAGGACGTGAGGTGGACAAGCTATCACTCGACACCCAGAAAGTAATGGCAAGCAGAGTAGTCCTCATTGATGGGTTTTAGCTCTGTGACTGAAGCCCCTACGATTCACAAAATTAGTAGCCAGAAAAGGTACGAGAGAAAGTGGTTAGTCATGTTCAGTGGCGTAAACCATGTAGTTATGTGACTGAACTATCCGTACAGTAAGTTCAACTAATGCGGTGGATAGGTGAAAGTCACAAGCTGCTGATGCTGCTCTATTATCATTCACAACTGGGTTGTTTGTTTGCAAGCCGCAGGCATTCTGATGTTCCAATATTCGAGGTCAGGAGGATGATTTTGCTAATCAGCTCCCAAATCTTTTTCCTCATCAAAGCTTGCACTATTCACCGTGGACTTATGGCAACCGAACATGAGCATAATTCTCTGATACCTTGCAGATTATGAAGATCATATCCCCATACAACATATTCAGTATAATGAAGTGAGGCACGTAACAATGATCAAGCTAACAATGGACATTTTACCGCAGGAGGCCAAAAATTTTATGCTCGGATTGAAATTAAATTATAAATTAACCTGTACACAAAAGCAGTGTTTTGAACACCAAAAGATTTACACTCCGAGTAGTTTTTTGGATTGGAGTGACGTAATAGGATTCTGAATGCACAAACTGGGTCGATAACGTGACCAGTGGCTATCAACCTCTAGAAACCCCAACGGTGCGTCCAAAAGAAATTTATACAGGCCCAAAACCTCCCGTGGCAAACTGTGTGTACACCATCTGAAACCCATTGGCACAGTAAACCGATTAACATGCTACCACATACCGGTCATGGAAGCACAACGGCTGGCGGCATCCGATTCGGATTAGCCTGTTACAGTGATCGAAGCCAAA
>QNGE01000810.1:129281-221894 GCA_008508345.1 Paragonimus westermani | reverse complement strand
CGTGCTTCTCACATGTGCGTTGGGAAATATATATTATTTATTAATTTATTTATTTAAGTGCGTCATGCAACACAACAAGGTGTGTTGCATGAACAATTCTTTCTCCATGTGAATTCCGTGACGCTGGAACACTACTGGAGAAGTTCGTCACTGCATATTCCCCAAAACCACTCAAAAGCCTATTCTATGGGCGCCGCGCTAAGGCACAGTCCTCCGTTAGTCATCACTTACCGACTGCACCACAATTTCAGGCATAAATTTTGAGTAGATAGCTGTTGGACAAATCATTTAAAGACACACACCTACCCTTCATTGAAACGAACATCGAGGAATTCAGTTTCCGAGCACTCTATCAGCACTGCTGCTCGCAAGATAGTTAGGAATCGCACTGTGAGTTCTCTTTGGTTCCTTCTGCGGATGTCAGCCTACTTGATACTTGCCTACCACAGAACGCCCTTTATAACCACCTGACTTATCTGCACATAGTCCTACAGAACCACATACACTTTTTACTCCGCACATCTCCGTTCTAATTAGGGAACTACTGCACGCGAAGTCGGCCTCAGTCGTCTTATCAGTCTCAAGGAGAGGCAGTCCGCTTTGCAGTGCAACATCACTTACTTAAACAACTTACTCCTCACAAGTTTGATTGTGTCAACGCGTAACAAGCTGAGTGAATTTCGAGGACTTCGCTCAAGAGCAAACTGGCACAGCTGTACTCACCAAATTTCCGTTCAAGGATTCTCACCTTGTTGCTGAACTAGGTAACGTTGACATGTTGAATGCACAGGAAGATGGTTACAATTGGCGGAGCCGCCGCGAATGTTCACTTTCCGTCGCAGGAGTTCCGATATGATAATCCTCTACCCACTGTTTTCTATGAAGTAGCAAGATGTTCGATTCGCCTAGCTAATCCTGAGCTTTGGTTAGTGGGGACTGTTAATCGCCTCATCAACAAGTTTTGTTACAGATTATCCACTTTCAATTAGAATGGAGACTTGGACCTCCTTAGGAGTTTCGCCTATCTTCTTGACAGGCGATTTTAGTGTTCTGGGAATAGATTCTCCAGCCTTTTCGTAAATGGAGCACGTCGACTCTGTGCCAGCGCATTTATTCAGTGTTGTTGTTGTTATTGTTGTTGTTGTTATTGAACATAATCAGGATTCACACGTTGACGGGACGACCAGAAGTACTTGTGTTTGGGCCACATTCTTGACAAAAATGGCCTAATGTTTATCAATCTCAGAGTAGACGTGCCGCCATGATCAAGCTATCATGCAATTCTTTTGTTTGATTCTGCCTGTGGTCCACACCTTATCAGTTTTGTTGCTGAGATCCGTGAGGACTCTCAAAAAATGAATACTGACCTGTATCGTAACATGTCCTTACAAGCGGGTTGACCACAATTTGTGTCACTCTGCTGAGGAAAGGTACGTAAGAGTTACCATCGCCCGCCTTGCAGCTGTGAACAAACCTACAACGTTGACAGCCCCGAAGTACAACAGGCGGTCACATTACATACTTTGCTGTATCTTGGAAACACACCCGAGGAAACGACACTCGTGGATGGGCTATCGGTTATCTGAAAGAGCGCTGGTAATCGTGGTACATCGTTTGTTTGCGGAGACTGTCCCGCTTACCGATAATAGCTCGTTGAATGCTGCGTCACTATTGCGAAATCTTATATTGGTTCACTCCGATATGCCGAACAGCTTCTTGGTCCGGCAGGACCCAAGATATCAGAGGGTGGACCTGCCAGTGTTCTCGCGGAATCTCACAACAGTATTTAAGCTCAAAAGGGTTCCTTCTACCGCCGAATTTGGGAGCATGAACGATGTGTACATTTCTTATTCCGCTGTACTGAAAAACTGCACCTTGAGGTCTCTTCTCCAGGTCCAGGCGGCGTTTATCCGGAAGCCTGTTAAGAGGAACCTGAGCACACTTTCAGCCTCAATAACTTACGGTTCACCCATTCTGTTCCCTGAAGAGCTGTACCCAGTATTTAAAAATTAAACAGACTCACCCCAGTCTTCAAAGGTGGTGATGGAATTCATCCCAGCGATTATCATCCAATAGCATTGTTTTCAAGTGCCTCTAAGGTACCAAGAGCACTCGTGTGTGACAAATTATGTAGGCGTCTTTTATCTTGTAACCATCCCTATAACAAGCAGCATGGATTTTGAATAGAACAGTGTCATACGACGAATCTCCTGCTGACCGCTAAAGAATGGATAACTGCAGTTGACCAGGTTGTCGGGGTGAACGTATACATCGATTTTGCCAGGGCATTCGACTTGATAGTCTTGCTTGATAAGCTGCACAATCACGGTGTCCAGAGATGAAGCCACATCTCATCCGTCACTGCTACGGAGTGGCAGAAGCGCTGTTTTCCGGTCACCATACATGTTGCAGCGGCGTTCCCCAAGGATCTATTCATAGTCCACCTTTATTCCTCATCTTCATAAATGATTTCACCGGTTGGGCCTCTTCTCTCTTGTTGCTTTTTGTGAACAACGTCAGAGCTTGGTATGCCATGTGCAGATTTGACAATCCGGCAATCCTTAGAATGACTCCAAAGGTATATATGATTGGTCTCACTCAAATAAGCTTGCTTTCAATTCCGAAATGTGCAAACTTACACACATCCGCCACCCGACAATTTCCACCTACTACCTTTGCTGAGACGGATCTGGACACTCTGTTCCCTCATGACACCCCCAGCTCATCCGGAGCCGCAGTGAGGGTGAAAAAGACTAGTAACGCCCTAGCGTCATCGAAGGGGCCTTTAGGTCAGTTCAGCTTCCGGTGCTCTAAAATACTATACAACAGTTTCGTCCGTCAGTGCCTTGAGAACGGACCTGTGATCTGGCCACTTCGTCGAAATGACAGATGCTTCTCGAAACATTCCAGAGACGAGCCACCAAGTCCAACAAGAATTTCCTGAAAAAACTTCAAAAGCAACATAATTGTTAGCAATTCGCCGGGAGGCTACCCTCCCGACGTGGATATAAAGAAGGCCGGTTAGAGCGTGATAATGGTTCCCTCTCACTACGGATTTGTGAGGTGTGGAATGCCTCTGTGGACCAAGTGATTTTAGCTGGTTACTTTTTTTCTTCCAAGACTCTCTCTGACAACTGTATGTTACTTAGCTCCGACACTACGCCTGTTTTAGTGTCTGGGACACAGTTACCGTCTTACGATTCTTCCCGAATATATGGAATCCCAAAAGCTATATTCTCTACTTAGGTCGCTGTGCATGGGTAGATAGAAACTTCATGTGCCGTCATTGTGAATTCCTTCCACCGCGTTTAACGTGTTCTAGTTGCTGGTTGAGTTGTTCTGTCAGTTTGTACACAGAACTTAACCGTAATACCTCTTCAGGGTTCCTGTTATACTGACTCACCAGATTCAACAGTGACGATAGATCACAAGCCCCGAATTAGTGTGGTCGTTCCAGGCGCCCTATGGTGGTTTAGAACAACGGGCAATGTCAACCTCTGAAAGCAGCAATCCGTTCTGACGGACCCGATTGTCCCCTTCGGATGCGTGAGATGTTTGTTTGAAGGCACACGGAATGCGCGCGTCTGCTTGATCGACACGGCAACAGTCTTGAATACGCCTACATGCGATGTTTTTGAATGCTTATGTGAAGATCAAATTGTTACCAGTTATATAATGATGTTCTTCGTGGGAATGGCTTTGGAAGATGCTCAACATGCCCTCTCGGACACAAGGAAGAAGATGGCTACCACCAAAGAGTACTTGGTATTCGCTCTTCCGGAAATTGCTACGGCAGAAAGGCGGCGGCGATGTCTATAGCACATATACGAGAGGTTTCAGCCTGCCCAAAGCCAGAGCAATCACTGACAGAAAGGTGGCACCTTCAGTAATGTGCAGCAGCGTGACAATCATCACTAGTTCACCTTCCATAAGGTCTCAGATGTCAGGCGAAATAGATCCGAACGACGAAATTCCCTTGCCAATTTTAACACCACTAAATCCCGCATCTATCATTGCGCCGGTTACGGAATTTTTCCGTCCTAATTTGGCCAAACTAAAGGGTCCGCTGAGCTGCTTTCTGAAATCCGAACAATGCACAAATGGTTGGCAAGTTTACTTTCACAGTGAGGACTCGAGGCTTTACCGATTTAGAACTAGCCGCTGCCTAACAAACCATGAGATTTTTGAGGTCGAGAAACCTCCAATCACCTTTCAAAAGTTATAGAGGAGGTTGTGGCCAACGGGATATCGATCGTGGTAGGTCGAATGCGGGTTGCGTGCTTTAGAAAGATACCTAATACGTTCGCTTTGCGGCAAGAAGACCACTGCATTCCAAAATAGTGTTCAGAGCCTCCTACCAGAGAAAGGTTACCACCGTAAATGGGTCACGCTCGTCTGCTGCTCCTCTTCTTCTTCCTCCTCCTCCTGCAGTTTTTGTCCTCTTTTCCAGGTCTCTCTCCTCAGCGCTTTCACCTCATTCCTCACAACCAAACGAGAAACCAGCATTTAGTTGCGAGTGCATAAACTATCTGGGCCTTTTTAATGGTGCTATAGAAATCAGACGATTGGCTCATGATGCCACTCCTCCAACCTTTGTTTTACTTGGGCCCAGCCTTCGGCAGACATCAGAGACAGTGAGCTCAATGACCCTCGATATCACGCGTATGCTGCCGAATCCCCGCGAAGGGGAATGGGGGCTCTGTAATTTTTCTTGTCCAGTCCTTCGCCGCCCACGGTCAGCGAGAATTATCAGTCCTCTAAAAAAAGTGATGTTGTGTTGCCACGGCTAGCTCTGCTCCACTAAGATACACCCCCAGTATGGGCTGTGTATCATTTTAACTCACGCAACATTTTGGTTGACGACGCTGTTATTGAATGACCAGGAAAATATTTGGGTCCCACACTTTCTCGTCCATTTATTTCGGTTGATTTAAGCGCACTCAGGTCAAGCTGGTCCTCAGTGCCCCAGCCGGACCACGACAGTCGATTATCGGCGTCCTTGTGGAGGCTGATAAGGTGAATAGCGCGAACACAACATGCCGATGCCCCGACACTACATCTTCCTTGTTGGATTTTTCTCTGCTTGATCTGGTCAGTCCACTCGAGAATCAACTTGTGGATGGAGTGGTCATCAGACCGCCACTTGGCCATAGTGACCACTCGTAAATGCTACTGACTGTAAAAACCGGCAAGAAAGTCTCCGGTTTGAAACTTCAAGCGGGCTGACTTCAAAATTTGGATCGTTCCTGATTCAGTCCATCGTGAGTGTGACTATGTGGACCTGAGTCGTCACAAAATTCGGGGTGCAATTCAGATGGCAGATGGTTTGTCCGTACCCAGTAACTTGTGTTGTCTCATCTTCACTTAACGCCCTGGCAAAGGTTACTTCGTTCCCTTGACTATCGTTCCCATTTAATTGCAAAGCATAAGTTTACAGGCAGGGTAGAGAACGTGGACGCACTTCGAACTGTTCGAAAAAGAAATAAGCGGGAAATCCGAGGATCCCACCAGTTCGTACCAGGAAGGTTCTACTGAAGGCTCGTGCCAGCAAGCATTTCTTATTTAGACACGTGCGTTGGTTGAGAAAAATAAGCTTTCATATCTTTACGCACAACTGCCGAGCGGGGAGGCTTCGGTTGACCCGAAAGCGGTTGTTGAGCTATTCAGGGAGCAACGTTGCGCAACCGAACTAACATCCTACTCCTCCCCTACGGAGCCTTCGGCGACCAGTCATAACTAATGATTTGCTCTTACGGGACGGTAAAAATCACCCTTTTAAAGTTACTCCGCACAGTACCATGGGTCTAGATAAGACTCACTGCAGGACCCTCGGCAAAGCGGTAGTTAGTCTGATAGGATCCCTAGGCAAGCTCTTTACACAGACCTTTCAGACAGGCATTTTCCTCATGGAATGCAAAACAGCCACCGTCAGGCTAAGTATGAAGGCGGGGAACCGGCACACCTTTGCTAGCTGTCGACCAGCCAGTATTGTTGGTTTTCCTTTCAAAATAGTGTAACCCACGCCAAAACGCTCAATCATGATAAACTTTCCGAGGAGATCGTTCCTCTTCCAATAAGTTTGACTATCTTCGCAATCGATCAAGCGCAGTAAATGTGCTGGTCTTCATGAGAACTTCGAGGGGGACTCTAAACAATAGCTTCATCTTAGATGGTCGACATTTTGGCTCTGATTAGCATTCAACTGTGATCCATAGGCTGAAAGCGCATGGCATCCAACGAGAGGTTCTCGGCCGGATTACTTCTTTTCTTGGTAGCAGGAATTTGGGAGGAAACACCCGTCCAGGCCTTGCATTTTCCTTCCCGATTTCTGCGAAGCTTCCTCAAAGGCTAGTCTACGGGCCCCTTCTGTTTTCCATTTGCACAGATGACTTTCCAGACGACACTACCAGAAACCCTCCTCTCTACACCGACAATCAAAAATTTGGAATGCCAGTGATCACATTGTGCTACATGTAGATCTTGACGTGGCTAAGCGGCGATAAGACGATTGCAGTCTCTCGTCAAATGGCAGTAAGTGCGCAAATATATCACCTAGTTGACAGTCTAGTGATGCCTCCATGCTTTGCAGTGCATTCGATACACCATACAACAGGAAAGTCGATCTTAAAAAAGATTTGCTTATCTGGGTGTTGCCTAACACATTTTCGCTTACAATCTCGAGATGGCAGCGAAAAGTGGATCCGTTGGTTTCGGAATGATGAAACAGACCTTTCCCCGTCTAGACAAGAAGGTATTTCAAGAGCTCAACAGCGTTCGTGTGAGACTGCGGCTGCGTCGTGTGCGTCGGCCTGGGGAAAGATGCACTGTTAGTTAGGCGTGACCAGTGGGCGGCTACCAGGCTAGCCAGCTGGCCACCGCACTGCAGCATGAGACTTATGACTCGCGACCTGCAGTTCTTGACTTGTACTCGTCTGAATTTCGACAGACACATAGTGGCTTATTCACTACGTGCTTTTGCTTCGGCACAGAACTTGCTGAAAACTCGTTTATCGCAGGGGCTGATAGCGACCGACAAGATCATGACAGGATGCATCACTAGTCCCGTCCTCGAGCCTTCATTAGATAACAATTCTTTTTTTAGAGAGTTACCAATCACCAGAGAGACATGTCTTCTAAGTTCACTAATATCTTGTCTAGGGGCATGCAAGAAACCTAGTAAACCTCTCAAACACGGTGACTGTCCATTTCGTACTTTGTGCCAGAATTGGAAAGGTTTCTCAAGGTCAAACAGTAAGAACCAATGAGAGTGTAGTTGATTTTGGACTTTGTCGCCATTGGCTTGTTTTTATGGTGGAATAGGTTGTTGGTGTTAACGCGCACGTCAACTAACGGCGTCGTATGCTTTATTTGCTTGGTTTGGAATGTATCTCTGTGTTGGACTGAAACGTGCGATCAATAATTATCCGAAGAACTGAGCGATTTCACCGATGCATGAAGTAAGATCATCTTGATTTTTGCTTGGCTCTTTTTACGTTCGTCGGTCGGTCTCGATGTTGGCTACAGCTACATGGTCAGGGCACATGGATGTAGTAAAATATTTAAGGCATACAATGTCAGGTACACTGTAACGGGTATTAACTAAGTGTGTACTACCTCCGACAATCTGATGCTCCTTTCATACTACCCAAACTACTGGCTATACCCTGGTACATTCTTAAGAGTTCGTAACTTTTATGAAACTTAGAAATGCTTTCGTAATAAGCCCGCCCACATTTGATGTTTTTAGAGGATATCTTACAAAATGTTACAGACAGCAATCAGTGACGTAGTTCACTTCGAACCGTCTCTAACAATACTCAAGATCCTTGGATAAACGCGTTGGGCGCTCAGAAAAATCGTACTACGGATTTTGCGATGTAACCCTATGTCCTAAGAACCACTCAGGACCATGTGCAATAATCCTACGCCGTCGGTCTCACGTTTATCTGAAACGTAACATTACATCCAACCTTCATTTGAACGTCAGATAGGGATATACACTTCCATATATGTTATGTAAAGTAATGCATCAATCAGGCAATTTTACTCAAACGCCAGTTTTGCTCATGCACAAATCAGTTGAATATCTAGGTCGCATTTGGTTCTTGTGTGCTGATTTTGAACTTGATCGTTATCTTTATTACGCTTGTATTTCAACTTGTTCGGTTCAGCTCAGTTTCTTGGGAGAAACCGACTTCACTCTTGACTTGTCCGGTTTCTCTTGCCAGTGAGCTTCTGAGGGCGCTCATTCTTACAACGATAGAGGAAGGAATTCTTCATTTCATGCATAATCATGGGCTACCAAACAAAGCTAAAAGGTGCATGGCGCTACTGCCATCAAAACATAAGTTAGTAGCTACCACCGATGCACTTGAGTTCATCCTCCCATTGAAAAGGCGTGAAAAAAAGAGCAGAGTGACTTACACCTTCAAACGTTAGGTCCTTGGAAATTAAATAACTGTGCAGTGAAAAATACTTAATACTGGTAGCAAATATAGCTTAGTACTAGCTTAACTATGAGAAGGTTGGCACTAAGAGGAGGATAATTCAGACGAATCGCTCGCAATACGTCAAGAGGATACATGGTCAACATCCATCGTGTTTTTCTCTCGAACTCTGCCACACTACCAGAGGATATTTTACTTTTGAAGCACGTTCCAACCGTTGGTTACTCGATACACAAAGGAGTTTGCCCCAATCGATGTTGTAACTCTCGTCTTCCCCAACTTGATTTTGTGACCTCAAGGGTAGCAGGTTGTGTAATACGAACGAATATTCCGCTTCAACCCTGGTTATCTACTTAAGAATTTCGGAGGTTTCTGTGAAACTCCGTCCAATTCTCAGTGCGGGAGGAAAGGTCAAATTTTCTTAACCCCTCTTCATACAAGTTACCCCGTATTCCCCTCATCAGCCATGCAAAACAGACTTGAGCTTCCTCAAGTACCATAATGTCCACCGTATTCCTGCTGTATACCCGCGCATAGTATTCTAGATGTTGCTTCATACTCTATAAAGTGGCATCAGTACCTCAGGTTTTCTTTAGGTACATGTACAACGTTCTACTCCCGTTTTTTGCTGCCTCCAGATACCACTTGGAGAATGTAAAACTCCCTGTCGTGAGAACTCCCCATTCCTTGACCATCTCTGCCCTAACTAACTCCACTCTCCCTACTAAGAAGCCTGGCCAACCCTGGTTGTTTTCCACTGGGCAGCTGACTAAATTTGTCTACATATAAAGGTAGCTGTCACTCATCTAACCTCCTCTAAACAGTATCCAGGTCTTCTTACATGCACGTGTCATCAGTACTTCCCAAAACCTCCACGTAATCAGCAAACGTGTATCAGGGACACTTCAAGTTTTTAGTCAGATCATTGATGAACATTAAAAACGGTAGTGGTCTCAACACTGACCCCTAAGATATACTACTTACCACTGCGCCTTAGATGGACATTACCCTTGTGCATTATACTTTAAGACTGTAGTGCGAATAACTCAGTTTAGCACCTTTACGATGTTTTCGTATCAGACGTCAATGCATAGACCTAAATCGAATAGTCCGCAGTAGAGCGTTCTTCCTGTTTACTCGGGACAGCTACATCAGAGACAGCAATACATCAGTGGTTCACACCACTGCTTAACTGCCACACAACCATGAAGAAAAAACAAACCCTATAAAGGAAGATAGAAGGAAAAAGGAGACGGGAAGGGACCTAACTACTGAAAATAACTACGTCTATATTCAAACATTCAACATCAAGGTGCTTACACATTGCAAACAAACAACCGAGCTGCAAGTGAGATTACTACCTAACACATTGCCCTCATTGCAAAACACCCTGTGAGACTCTTTAACGATACGAACTCCGTGCACGGTTGTCAAAGCTTTTTTGTAACTTCGGGAGGAGTACACCACCACCGGACTGAACTACGCTTGGATATGATGGAATACAATGCATAATTATTAGAATGTTGTCGCCGGCACATTTATTTCAAGCCTGTAGACCTATAAGTGACGAAATATGCTTTGAAGAGTTTAATATGCCCAGAGATTACGACCGTGTGACTGTTGCCAACACTCGGGAAAAAGGCTCCTGTCAAAGCGTATCGGCAAATATGCCATGGTTTAATCATCGCTTATAAAATGAACTTGTCTCCTTTTTATCACGGCGTTTGCTGTAATCTAGTGAACCGCCACGTTGTGTTACAAACCATCATCAAAATCTAACACGATGATGGGTAGAAAAGGTAGGACTGTTTTGTGTCCCACTTTTCACAACGAACAGTCCTTTGATAGCCCAAATTTCCTCTTCAGTAATGACCTCCTTGCTGTAGTTCAAACGTAACGTTTGAGTCAAACATCCTAACAGCTACTTTCTCCAAACTACCTTGTGCAACTGAGTAGTGTACAAGTTGTTATGCGTTTGATTCTCATCATCTAACTGTCTAGGATATCTTTCGTGAAAGATTATTGATTTGTGGCCCCAGCAGCCGTCGAACCAAAAGAAATCGATTGGGTTTGAATGTAAATCATTTACTTCCAGCACTGTTTGGATCTAGCCTAGCCTGGGTTCAGTGGCAGCAGATAAGGAACTAGGGGGGGGGAAAGCGTGGGATAAAGTCAAGCCTACTCAACGACACTCAAAGACGTACTAAGCGAAGAGTACGTGTATTTTTTGCTTACGTTAAATTACAATCAAAAATGTTCTAGCAGACCAACCTTGATGACTAGAATGGTGAGAAGTCGGTGAGACTGTGCGACCATCCACTGCGTACAATCGGTTACACAACCGAAGGAAGTACTGAACCTACATCAGGCTTTCTATGGCTGATGTATGTTCGAAGCGTACGTACAGAACAAGCGAGCGGAAGGATATGTTTGTAGCTGAAGCCTGTAAAGAAACCGCACGACCCTTTCAAGTTTTATTTAGTTTTCGTCGCCAGCCTTGCCATATCGGCAAGATGAACGGATTTTAACTCATGCATCCACAATTAATTCATGCATCGCCAAGCCCACCGTTTGCAACCCACCAATTCATTGCAATGCTCCGGGCACAGTTTGAAGTGATAGGTTCGCTGTTTAGACTGAAAGGTCGTTAGGTTACTTTCGTGTTAAAAACAACATAACACTAATGGTACGAGGAATATCTACTGTCCTGACGAATAGGAATGCTAAAACAGATTACATCTGATGGATGGGGAGAGACTATACAGAATGCGCTAACTCAAAGTCCTCTCAGCATCTTGTCCTAACGTTGTTAATGCACTTTTCGGAACTCATCTACGGTCACTGGCGATATAGTATCTTTTGGCAGCTTGTTCCAGAAGGATCCAACTCAAAGAAAGAAATAGTTTTCAATTCCGTTTTACAGCCGACTTTCGTTAACTACCTGCTTTCTCCTCCATTTTCTGTACCTTATCTAATTTATCAGCTGCCTTTCAGGTAAGCCAGATTACTACCTCATCATTTTGCACAATTGGATATATTCATCACTCACGTCTACGCCGCAAAGAAGATAATCGAAATATGCCTTAGTTGCCCATATAAATCGTCCTGCAAACCCTGAATATAGCGCGTCGTAAGGCGTCGTGCATTTTCCAGGTATATGCGTTTATTTGAACAGGGTTTCCAAGCTTGTACAGAATACCGTAGATGCGGACGTACGAAGACAGTAAAGTGGAATTAATTTTTCCGTCTTCATACTAACTATTGTAGTTTCAATCATGTACAGCGTTTTTGGTGCTTACTGGGCCGTTGCAACACGTACAGATAACAGAAACTTCCATCTTTCATCGGGTCAACATCCTGTAGCTTTCTTATCGTTAGCTGCAAGCCCCTGTGTTCCTCAACTGTTTCCGTTGAGAGAAGCTGTTACCGATTGGTTTTCAACCGCAGATCACATATATCCGTACGCCCGCCTCCACTTAAGTAGGATCTGGCTGAAGTTGACTACTTTCTACAAGAGGTCATTCATCATCGTCATAGACAGCAGTACATCAGTGGTTCTCACTGATGCTCACTTGTCACACAGCCGTGAATTAAGAAACGCAAACCCTGTGCAAAGCCCACTAGTTTGACGTTATCAATTTCACTTCTAGATCACTCATGGATATTAGGAAGAGTAACGACCATAAAAGTGCGCCTTATGGAAACTGGCTGATCGGATGGTCAACATTCGGTGCAGCCCCCTTTATCCTTGTTCCTATAATTCTGCCCAAAAGTTACTGGGGTTCCGCCATTCACCTACTTAACCATCTGGTAGCCGTGCTTCATATATCAAAAAGCTTCAAAGCCACAATCAACCAATGTTCACCTCTTTACCTTTGTCGGAAACTCCCATGATTTTGTACATACACGAGAGAAGGTTCGTCAGACAGGATTTGCCCTTCAGCAACCCGTGTTGTGATAGGTTACTTGACATGTTTTGACAAGGGTAGGAACACACTCGTCTTATAATTTCCCGGCGTATCCCACAGGGCACACTTGTCGAACTCTTCACGCGGCAGTTGAATATCTCCCTTCATCTTCCTTTTTGTATACAAGCAATGTCGAAGCCTTCTCCCAATCCTCTGGAACTGCTGTGTCCACTGGGATTCACTATGTAATTTCGTCAAAGGCCCTTATAGTTTCTTTGCAAAGATCTTCGTCGTGATCGGTGTAACAGATCTGACCCTGCTGCCCTGTTAATTCGAGGTGTCGCCGATTCACTATTGGCTTCTTCTAGCGTAACTGTAACCTCTGCGTGCTCCCTGGGGGGCATGTAAGTCATTTTGGGCACACTAGGCTCCTTGTCCTCGACTAACGAAACGTTTGTAAAGCACGGTCCCACAACAGAAGATACCATTATCTCGCTCTCTAGTTCGAGATATCTTAGAAACTCAACAAATGAAAATGTATCTTTCAGGTCATGTTGTGTAGTGATTCCAGCAACCGGACGAGCCACTAGGCCAGTTTATGGTGTATTGAACTGACCGTCGATAGCATAGGTCTCAAAGCTATGCCAGGTTTGCGAGTTTCCAGTGAGCTCCATACATTTTGGGTATGTGAGATTCTTTAGATAAGGGTTCACAATAGGTTTTCTTATGAATCTAGCCGCCCCTCCCTAGGTCAGTGACTTCCTCCTCAAAAGACTAAAATCTTTCGGCGTAGCGTCCAGGCGGAATTTTGAGCGCTGTTTCAGAATTTGTGACATCATAACGATATAATCAGTTTCATTCAGTGAGGCCGTTGCGATAAACCATTATAAACCCTTTCTGTTTACAGAAGCAGATGGCAGCTAACCTACCACTACCCGTGGTGTTAAGGGTTGGTAGTCATAAGTTTGTACTATTTGCCAAGTGTTTGCTATTATTATTTTGGTGTTCCAGTTATACAGTTTACAAAAATGTACTTCCCCCTCTTGTCCTAAACTTACTTTCAGGCTACACTGTTGGCCTCGATTTATTTCTCCGTGCCTTACTATCAGACCGATATTGTCTCCACTGGTAGTTCCTAACTCGACCTGTTTAGTACTTGAATTTCTTGTTTCTAATGCATGATGGCCCATTCAAACTTGTCTAGTTCTGTGTGTTATTCTTATTGCAGCCAATGACTCACTCCCATTATACGCTAATTTGAATTGATGTGTACTTATTGATCACATTCCGTGCATTGCAACCGATCAAATCGATGGAAATGTCTTTACATAGTACACCGCACTGCAGTGTTCGAAGATCCTCACATAATTGTTCGAAATATGAATTGTTCGTCCTTCGTGAACTCCTTAAACTTTCAGTTGACCACTCAACCCCATGGTAACTAGTCANACACTGAATACTACGTCTGAAGGTCAACACTGCTTGTGAGAATGTTGGAACGTAATTTGTGTGACCAACACAGATCACCGATGACAGGTCTTGAAGAAAAACAGTATTGTTCTGATTCTCGCTTAATCCTTTCTTTGATCTCTGAATGCTGTCTTAGTTCGTTAACTCTGCCGCATGGTATTACGATTATTTGCCAAAATACACTGTTATTAAAGGACTTCATGGGCTACTCGTATGAGATGCGGTGAGGATTCAAACTGGAAACGCTAAACGGAGATGGCCACGTCGTAAACATTCATCATCATCATCATCATCACGGACAGCAGTACATCAGCGGTTCTCACCGACTCTTAACAGTCCTACAACCCTGAGGTATGGGGCAAACCCTACACAGGAGTAAGGGGAAAAATGAAACTAAGGGGGATGGACCTAACTCCCCAAACTAACCACCGTTACACCAGAACATCCATTACCAAGGTGCACACGTCTGACGGAAAAGCAACCGAGCTGTGAGTGAAAATAAGACGTCATCAGCAAGACAGCTTCCTCACGGTTTCCACTGCCCCCTACCATTAAGCACATTCATTCATTCACAGACAACTCAAGCAAACAACGATAACATTCACGCCACTGATCCTGATTAGCCGACATCTCACCTAACTTCTCAAGCCACCGACTCTGTGAATCGCAGGCTTCTCAGCTTGGGAGACGAACCCGATCTACAGTGGCCAACCGCTTAGTGAACCATTTCATTTCTCTGTTTCAGCTCTTCATCCGCTTACCTCGCACCTTGCGCCAGTCTGCCGCGACCTCGGCAAAGGGTGCTCGGTGCAACTACACAAACCATTTCCTATCTGATGTTTGCTTTTTTGGTTGTCAAGGTCTTACATGCAAAGTCGAATTTTTCACTCCTGATCATGAAGGTAGAAAGAATGTCGTCGACCGCAAGGTGTCAAACGCGTGCTTCACGCAAACTGATCAAGATGGCTCTTCAGTTAGCTCATTACTGCGCCGAACAGTTTTAGGGCTACAGTATCCCACTGAAATCAGTCATGCATTTCTAGTAGATATGAATCCGACCGGATGATATTGTGCCTTATGCTGCCGTCATTCACAACAGTGTTGAGGGATGTCGGGTGAAGCATTTGTCAAAATAAGTGAGAAAAGCTTTCACGAGCATCTGGTGGTGATGACAGCGGTTCCATTGAGTGCCATGATTTCCACAATATTACATAATCATTGGGTGTGTATTACTTAGCAACACCTTAATATGGTTACCGAGAACGCAGCCTTTTGGCTGATGTCAAAAGCGCTCTCTATCAAACACTATTTGCTAGAAGCGGTCACTTCTGTAATCCACTTCTCTGTGACTGGTTTCGCTATTGTTTAGACTCACCAGGTAGAACTGATTTGACAACGATTTACGTAAAACATCTTCGTGTTAAGAAGTACAGCTTTTATCCGTTCGAACGCCCAAAACATGTGATCGTCGTCTAACCCGAGGACAATTAATTTATTTGTTATGGCTGTTGCTTAACATGAAAGTGGTTCTCCATCGCGAACACCTGGATCTGAGATCAGAATACCCCTGGTGTTTCTCAGTCTCGAATCAACTGTCTGTAGTAGGTCGTATATTAATGTAGGTCACCATTAAATTCGACGTCTTGATCTCACATGGCGTACTTCGTATTCGTGCTCAACAATCTCTATGCAAGTCATTTGGAAACCAACCAATACTTCGAGCACTCACAACAGGTGGGGAAGTCCCCTGGTAGATGTGTGACATCTTTGTGATATTTGAAAAACAGAGCGTGTTTCTGGAATTCGCATGTCTGTCTCCCACGAAGCTTGCCCGAATAAGCGAGAAGGTTGTTAATTTTCATAATGCACTGCACAAGAACACCGCCCACTAGGTAAGTTATGGTCGGTGACTAACTGGAAATTCGGACCAGCATAAACTGAGTATCGGTCATCAACAACGCTGTTCAGCAAGTCAAATGGATGTTATGATTTCAACAACTATCGAATTCCTATCCCCGGTTTACTACGTATGATTAATAGAAAGGCTGTTACGTTTTTTAGCAACATTGTATTACTCAGAAATGATTGGTTGCACATCCAAGAGCGATAATATCGTCATATCTAGTGTGAGGTCAGCAACACCGGATCAATATTCATTTCTCGCAAGTACGCGGACCGATCTTTAGTTCTTGGTGACGAAAGAGATAGTCGTCACTGGTGTTCTTTTACAAGAACGAAAATAGTCGATTGCCTATTGTCAAAAACAGTCAGCCCTTGAAGTTGCATGGATGCGAAATCTGAAACCAGCTGCGAATGATATCTAACCTTAGGATCCCAGCTATCCGTGCTCAAGTGTTTCAGTCTTACTGAGCTCCAGGTTCGTAGCCGTACGCCATGGTGAACTCGTGTTTTCGCCACAGTGACTATTCAACATCGTCTTCATCCTCTGATCAGATTTGACCCAATTGGCTTGCGCCACATTGCAGCGAACTGGCATTAAGTTGTACATGCTCCTCCTGGGAAAATACCCAGGTGAAAGCTTTTCTGTCCAAGAACCACGTTTACAAGGTTCAATAGTCTTCGCAGTGGATACCTTCTTCGTAGATACACGCCTTCCAGTAAAGTGCAAGAACCGTCTCCTGTGATTCAAACTAAACCCGGTCTCTCCCAGAATTACCAGTTAAACAGTCTTGTCGGACTAATCTCAGACTGACTCCACAGTGCACCCAGAATGAACCACTAAAATGCCTAGAGCTGTCTTCTTGGGTGATACTGTTCGCAGCTGGCCTCTTTCAACTTTTACTGATGCACCATCAGGTCTCCCCTCTTTTCTTCGTCCTTTTTATTGGCTAGGTTTTGCTTTTTCTTCATGGCTGCATGGCAGTGAAGCATCAGCAAAAACTACTGGCCTATCGCTGTCTGTGATCCTGCTTACCAATCAGTCTAGAAGTGGTGATTGGCTGTCGCCTAATTCTAACTCTTGCAACTATCTCGTTGTGAGATAGGTTTCCTGGGTGTTTTGCAAAAATTAGTCCGATTGATCTGGTTTCATGACCACGGAAGTACCAACCAAATAGCGTCAACAGATCTTTGGTGGTTTCTCAGACTGATTCAACCTTTCAGCCTCGTGTTTCACGTATCTGTTTTCTAAACTTGCGTACTGGAGGTCCCTTAGTTGGTTCATGGTGATTTGTTAGAAGGAAGTCACGAACCAACCGTCTGTTTTATGACTTCAGATTAATTTGAGCATCCAGCTTTTAGACGCAAAGCTGCTTGCTTCCATGTGGTTTACGTGTAGGTTTCCTGTCTTCAGGTTGTCCTAATCTGCGCAGTCGCGGTAGTTGTGATCCGAGCACGCGATTGCGACTAGTGACTGGGCGCCTTGTGATAATAGCAACTGTGTGATTAAGACTGAGTTACACCGACTACTGTCTGTGTTTGGATAGCCTGACTGTATCCAGCTTCCCAAATGTGCAATAACAAACATCTGTGGTGTAAAAACTGGATGCTATCGAATTAGTTCCATAAAAAATACATTGCTACACTTGACTAGATTGCAATAGATAATGAACCGAAGTTATGAACTTTAAAGTTGAGACAGAACTCGTGCCTAATGATGTTCCTTCTTACAAACAAGTCTTCCTATAACCTGGGACTTTTTCCGGACGGTCGGGCAATTTAATTAACAAAAGCGCCAGCAGAACTTTGGTAGGGTCTACACATCTGCAACCCTTTTCTTAC
This sequence comes from Paragonimus westermani, assembly GCA_008508345.1. Taxonomy (NCBI): domain Eukaryota; kingdom Metazoa; phylum Platyhelminthes; class Trematoda; order Plagiorchiida; family Troglotrematidae; genus Paragonimus; species Paragonimus westermani. The sequence continues at coordinate 204,328 of QNGE01000810.1, read as the reverse complement.
GATAACGTTCCAGTTTAGACGTTACCATCCAAACTTTTCTTTAGGCACTGATTATCGGAGGTGTACTATATTAACCTTAATAGCACAGACGTATTGTAGATTTTCTTTGACCGGCATAACAGCAATGTTCTCAAAATTGATATTTGTCAATCTCTGCCACATGTTTATGGCACCCCTTGTCTTGCTGTGTTTTCAGTGTAGTTTTGTTAGTATTCCTTCTAGTTAAATGTAATCTTTCCCAAGTTAGTTAGACCTTTGTCTTCACCGTGTTAGACAACGAGTAGTTGGCAAACGACTATTATAATCGTCAGTGAGCCATCTACAGAGCTTTTGTTTACACCACTTCGAGTGCCCACCCGCGTTACAGGAATTGCATGATCCGCACCGCACAACAGCAAATCCTTGTATGATATGGAGACTGTAACTAGGTCTTCATAAACTTGAACACAGTACTGTCACAGCGAGATTGGACTTTGACGCGGTGTGGCGGCTTGCGCATCTCTTTGACTTACTGGTCTAAACTAGACGGTGTGGTGACCACACCAACAGTCACTCATGTCGGGCAGGCCAATAGGTAGAGATCTGACGAACCACAGGTTGGGGGTTGGAAGAATGTACCAGTTCTGGTACACTGCCATCCACCCTGTGCCTTGCTGTGCAGGCTCTTGAGCGAAATGCTTTGTTTGAGAACCCTAACCGTTCCTGGCGGTAACTCAACCCACATACAACCGTGAATACTCACGACAGCAACAATTCCATACTGCATCAGTCGTCTGGCGATATAAACCGAGTTGTCCTATCTGCTGCATACAGCATGGTAGATAGGTGAAAATATGCTACTGCTGACTCCTCCCCTACTGTCCTATCAAATTTAGTTCTCAGGTCCTCCCGACTCCCATTTCTGTTCTACTAAGGCCAACTCTAGACAAAATACTTTCAAAAACCTTCTTATTGCATCCGTTTATGCTCCACCTGACTGCAGTGACGTCGGTGTCAAGGACGCCTTTTACTCGGATCTGGCCGCTATCCTTCGATCGACACATGGTTCTGATATAGTTATGCTGGCCGGGGACATGAATGCTCAGATCGGCCGCCTTGGTGAGGCTGATTCTCATTCAGGTGGCAAGTTTGGGATAACATCACATCGCTGAGGTAATGGTGAGCGATTGTTGTAGCTGTGCACTGAGCACAAGCTATTTTTAGCCAACACTAGTTTTAGACATCGTGCACATCGTTGCTTTACTTGGCGCCCGCCTTTTTCGAATCAGGCCTAATTTCAGATAGACCACATAGCCGTTAGTTATAGGTGGCGGGGTTTCGTTCAAGACTGTCGTTCTTATTGTGCCACGTGCTTGGATTTAGATCATGCGTTGGTACGTTGTCGTTCTTACGTTCGCCGGCCAGCAACCCCACCGACAGCTGTTCAGAAACTGGCTTCACCATTGGTAAAACATAAGTACCAAATCAGCTTAGAGTGCTGCCTCAGTGGTTCCCACTCCGAAGATCTTAATAGCTACTGGACTCAAAGTTCACAGGCTAATCGGGGAGCAGGTACTGTAGCATGTGGTGTGGAGATACGTAAGTTGAACAGACATTGGATTTCGGAGAAATCCCTGGAGTTGTTAGAAGCCAGACGGAACATTCCTGCTGGTAGTTCACATAACAAGTCTTGGAGAGATATCCGTGGGAAATTGAAGGCTGATCGTGGAACTTGGTTAGTGGAAAAATTCAAGCATCCGCTTTTACTTCAGGGAACGTCGGTTAACTCTTTGGGTTGATCCGTGCCACGTGCACCAGGCGACCGTCTGTCAGTGAAACTATCAGCAAGACACATGACGCACTCATCTGTAATAAGTCCAGAAGGTTAGAGTGGTGGGCGGTACACTCTGAGTGTCAATTTAGCTGACCCCCTATTTCTACTGTATTGCTGTCACAAACTTGTAATGTAGCATTCCTGTCTGTAGGTTTGGAACCACCCACTGAGACTGGGGCCCGCGATTGCATTTCAACCCTCAAAGGGAATAGGGCTGCCGGTTCAGATGATCTCATGCCGGCACCTTTCAAGGATGGCGGGAAAGCGTTGTTAGAGGCCTTGACTCAATTGTTTCAACTTGTGTGGACGACGGAGACCATCCCTCCGTGCTGTGATCACGCGATAATCGTTCCTATATCCAAGAGAGGTATCACGGATTTTCAAGAAAACCATAAAGAAGTTTGATCTTAGTCATTTCTATGGTTCTGGCTCCCGTTATACGTCATCGACTCACTGCAGTTCTGGAGGTAAACATTAAGATAGGACAAGCTGCGCTTTATTCCTATACTTCAGCTTGGGTTCGGGTTTACGACTATACTTTCAGCACCATGAGCGGCACACATTAAGGCCGTCCATTTTCACCATTTTTGTTTAATTTTGTCAGACGAAGTAACGGAGGAATGTCTTCGTCACTCATAATATACTGGCGTGCACCTCCTACCTGGCGAAAGACTGGCTGATCTTTATTATGCTGACAACTTTTGAGCAGTACAAACAATGCCGGGCACTATTTCGCACTCTGCTAAGTGTTCCGGAATGTTCTTTGCCTTGCTCGATGTGCACAGTGCTTTTGCAAGATCGTTGTGATTACGTCTATTTGATGTTGGATTGTGGGGTTATCGAGGTTGTTGACTGATTTGTTCGCTTGGGAAGCCGCATTAGCAGCGGCGATGAGAGTGTAGGGAATGAAATAGTAGCGGGCATCCCTGAAACCATGGCATCATCCGGTAATCTGAGGCACCTCTGGCGGTAGAGAGATGTCTTCCTGAAGCTCAAGGGTCGTGTGTATCAGACTGTTGTATAACAGGCAGTTTCGTTGTGAGTAGTATACTACTCACAAGTAGTGTATTACCCACAGGCGACATTCAGGAACAAAAGGACAAGCCCCGAACACGACGGACAAGAAGAGACTATCGGAACAGTGTGTACATGCTGTGTGAGAACTTTCACCAAGGCGAATGACCACGTACTGTTACCCAATGTATGTGAGTGCATGTCTGTCGTGCAAATGAGTGTACGCGTTTGTGGTGTAGTTTTTGACATGACCTATACAGAAGTTTGCGCAGTAAACCAACCTGTTGGCCAAGCGTCTTTTACGGACACAAGAAGACAACACCAAGGGCTGTATTAATTTACAGCAACCTAAGTTCGCTGCTCAAGGTAGAAGACGTGAGCGGTCTTCAGATATTTGACCACCGATGTCTGCGTTTGATCGCGCGCATCAAGTGGCACAAATGAGCAAGTGACGAAAAGTTTAGGAAACGGGTATATAGTAGTGACTGTCAAACGAGTTATTTTGTTCACTCCTTACATTTGCACAGACTTGGGTGGTCAGGTCATGTACTAAGGATTTCAGGTAGTCATCTGCCACACCGAACACTTTGTCGAGGTCGCGGCAGACTGGCGCAAGGTGCGAGGTAAGCGGATGAAGAGCTGAAACAGAGAAATGAAATGGTTCACTAAGCGGTTGGCCACTGTAGATCGGGTTCGTCTCCCAAGCTGAGAAGCCTGCGATTCACAGAGTCGGTGGCTTGAGAAGTTAGGTGAGATGTCGGCTAATCAGGATCAGTGGCGTGAATGTTATCGTTGTTTGCTTGAGTTGTCTGTGAATGAATGAATGTGCTTAATGGTAGGGGGCAGTGGAAACCGTGAGGAAGCTGTCTTGCTGATGACGTCTTATTTTCACTCACAGCTCGGTTGCTTTTCCGTCAGACGTGTGCACCTTGGTAATGGATGTTCTGGTGTAACGGTGGTTAGTTTGGGGAGTTAGGTCCATCCCCCTTAGTTTCATTTTTCCCCTTACTCCTGTGTAGGGTTTGCCCCATACCTCAGGGTTGTAGGACTGTTAAGAGTCGGTGAGAACCGCTGATGTACTGCTGTCCGTGATGATGATGATGATGATGAATGTTTACGACGTGGCCATCTCCGTTTAGCGTTTCCAGTTTGAATCCTCACCGCATCTCATACGAGTAGCCCATGAAGTCCTTTAATAACAGTGTATTTTGGCAAATAATCGTAATACCATGCGGCAGAGTTAACGAACTAAGACAGCATTCAGAGATCAAAGAAAGGATTAAGCGAGAATCAGAACAATACTGTTTTTCTTCAAGACCTGTCATCGGTGATCTGTGTTGGTCACACAAATTACGTTCCAACATTCTCACAAGCAGTGTTGACCTTCAGACGTAGTATTCAGTGTTTCCAGCCCGTGAGTTTCAAATTTTTCTGGAACCCTCCTGCGTGATGGAGATAAGCCTACATTACGGAAACCTTGAAACAGTGAACGTTGGATAGACGACTAAAGTGCATCTAAGTGGCTTTACCCGAAGGACTAGTATTATTCCGTACTTTCAACACATTTGAGATCCTAATGTTCAGGAACGGCCAGCTATTAGCCGATGTGACGATGTTGAAACAAATAAGGCAAATGTTCGGTTCACTCTTAGTAGCTCTACTTTTCTTGCTTTTCGACTAATTTGCAGAATCAAGTGGACGGCAGCAACTTACGTTCAAGTGAAATTAGATGTGCTCGCTATTAGTTAGCGGAAACTTTCTAAGAACGTTTGAGGAATAAGGCAACTTCGAGTGAAAACCGTGACAAGTACCGGACCCAAGTGGCCTGCGTGGTTTCATATATGCATTTTGACTTCCCAACTTTGGAACGCTACGCGAAAAGTCGGTGGTTCTGCGCACTGCTCGGGAATGTGGGTCATCTCCTGTGGTCAACTTAAATGAACGTCTTTTTCCCTACACTTTGTTGCTATCACATGTTGCCACCCAATTGCATCAGATATGCGCTCTGAATCATCTGCAATTTGTGATAGATCACAGTTCCTCATTTGTGCGTACGCATTTATGCTCTGTATACTGACACCATGTTGAACGTGGACTGGTGATCAACCGAATGAACCCAGTTGGACGTTATTACCTTGCTGTACGACTACAGAAGTATATAACAAGTGAAAACGAACATTAACATACTTTGAGTGGACAAATCAAGTTTCTGGATTGCTAATTTTTTGAGGGGTTCCCGAACCGCGCCAAGAAGGTGGATATCGTGGCGTGTTCCAGTCATGATACTTGAGGAGTTATGCAGTTAAAGGGGTAACACTACAGAAAAGATGCTCAGCGTTTACTATGGTTATTTGGAGCGATGCGGCTTACAGTGGCTCGAGCACTCTCGAGTTAGTGCTTTTCTTTGGTCTACTCGAATCATAATGAGAAGAATTGTTTGGGCCGAACTGCATGATAGGTGCCCGTGTTGTGTTCCAGTGCTATGGAAGAGCACTTTATGGTATTGAAAGGAGTAGTTCGACCGTTGAGCTGACTACTTCAATCACCAGATCGTAATGCTGATGAATGCAACTGGGACTAGTTAGGTTGCATAAAAGACCTAACAGTGTGAGTCTGTCCTGGCTGGGATATGTATTCGCAGTTTGCTTAACTCAATCTTAAACCATAGATCTCATAAAAAGTATAAAGAAGAAGAGCAACAACCAACTGACAATGTTAGAAACCGTCCTTCTCAAAGCAACAACTTAATTCTAAGAATGATGTTTGCTAATTAGAGCATGCACACTTAAGGAGATGGCATTTTTTGTCCAGCAGTGCGTATTGATAACGTTCCACTTCCGACACAAGCTTCATCAGACCAATTACATGGTTGGAGGCTAAACGGCTATGAAAGGGAAAGGGACGGGTTTTAAGTCGAATATACAGAACCTTTCTTTTTGATATTTTCTCACAGTTTGTCTGTGGGCGTTTGTTCTGGTGTTAAACTGGTGTACGAGATGAAGTGGATGGTGTTGGTGTACTATGTCCCTTAAACTGTCCAAGCGTGTTTTTAATATATTTAGTGATGAACTGTCGGCTTCCCAGATTTTTTCTCCGGATCTGAATGATTTCCGCCAATTTCTGTATGTAACTGTAAATTCCCTCTTGATTACGCATGACTGCTAGATTCGTAAATTGTGAGGATATACTTCAGTCACTGCTACCTTTCGAATCGATATTTGTCAACAATAAACAAGCATCCGTTGTTTTACTGGCTCAAGCCACGACTAAAACCAGCCTAATGTTTTACTTCCAGTAGATGTACCTCCTATTGGTCTGTGCTGTTCGGTTCGAAAGCTAGTGCAAGCATTGTTTCATTCTCATGGTTGTTTGATATGGTGGATGCTTCTCCCTTGGGACGTCATTGGTACACCCAGACACGTTGACGTAACCTAACACATAAACGAAGTCTCCACAGGTTTTACACGCAGTCTCATTTCTTGCTTCCTATCCTGATTCTCCCAACCTGAGTTCACGCCTACGAGAAAGAGGGTGATAAGACATCGTTTAGAGTGCCTGACATCCGTACCAGTAGGTAACACGTAATGGTCTGTTGTTTCAGTGAAAGTTGTCACGGTCAACCTAATTAAGTTTCATTCGACTATTAGCTACTGATTTAATCCTTCAGGTATGTAACCTGGAGTTCCGGTTCTGACGACCGATATAATATCATGACGACCTCGATAGAACCAATTTTTGTTCTCCGACTGCAGTTTGTTGGAGCTGTGCTTCACAATTTAGGAGGCGCTTAAAATGTCTGAATATGAGGATCAAATATCAGATATTGAAAAGCTGATATGGTTGCACCAAGCCCAGCCATCACATTGGTATCTGAGTACAAATTTGAATCTAGGTTTGATTCTATCTTTGTTCAGCCGCTACTGGTCAAGCATCAATGTTCTTATGATGCACGCTAAATGAGCGGAGTAATGATGTTGTGTATAAAAATTGAGGGGGCAATGATGTCGTATTGAGGAGTCCAAAGGAGTAGCAAAGTTCGGAAACCTATACGTTAGAAATTGCACTGTCATCCTCGCTGACCTACTCCACGTGAACCAACGAATCTGATTGTTCAGGACTGGTCGTCGTCCAAGCAAATATCGACGTCCACCTGACCGGATGTCAGTGCCTCCGGATTCTTCGTATACGCAATTAAATATTTTTCAGAGTTTTATAGGAACGCTGGCTAGATTGTATTGCGTGTCTGAGAAACTGCATACACCAGCGGCGTATATTACAAGGACGGTTTAATACTGCTCATTGCTCTGTACACATCAAGGCATATGTAGGAGGGAGAGGAAGAAGAAGAGGGGAAGCAAAAATTAGTAGATTTCCTGTGAGTTATTCCGTCTGACAGAGTGGCATTACTGCTAAGTGTGAGGTTGTGTTTTGGTTTCCCTCGGTTGCAGCATAACAAACAACACCCTATCTGCTTTAGCATTACTCGTGGCTGACGAAAAAAAAACATTAACGAATGATAGGAAAAGAAGGGAAAGGTTATTATCGCGACTGGTTGTGAAATGACTTGCATATACTACAATGGATGGATACTTAGTTGTGTTCGTGTTCCAATCGTGCACTCACTACTATCCGATTGCCCGAGATGAAGTCTTTGTCAACATGGTCTAACAGTCTCAATGACGATGCAAAGCCACTGGTTAATGGTGCACTAAAAGTCGGTTTTCCTGTTCGGAGTTATCCGGCGTACCCCCCCCCCCCGAATCCTTTTGTGATCGTCAAATTCGATAGTCATTATGTTTATGTGAACGTCTTTTCTCGTGAGGTTGAAAATTGGACTTTTTAACTCACCTGATGAACAGCTAATGGCCCGCTGATCGTAATCCCTGACATTGTTTTCTATCTTTTGATTATGGTAGACAAGAATTTAATGCTACGAGAGAGCAGTCGATAGGGATTTTGTGTCGTAGCTTTGTGACCTCAAAAGACGATTGGCCTGCAAAGTTGCTCGTTGCGTGAAATTCCGTACAGGTTATGTGGAAACACAGGACAGCGAACACGTACACTCATTTACGTGGCTGATGTGTATCCACACACACTTGGTAGCAGTACATTGTCATTCGCTTTTGTAATGCGTCCCCCATTCTGCGTACACACCGTTCCCGTAGACACTTCTGGTCCCTCGTCTTCCTGACGTTGAGACTTGTCCTTTGGTTCCCGAATGTACACGTTCTACTACTCGCAAACGAAGCTGCATTTTATACAACGTTCCCCCCTTCTGAGGTTGCTTGACTCCTCTGCATCTGCTGACGAATTCTCTCTGATCGGCGCAGTGTTGCCTCCTGCCTCATTTATTTTCTGGTTCGCTACATCGACATCATGCCACTATCAATTCACTGTCACACTTTTTTCGTCTCGCCGTCCCTCTTGATCATGTATACTGAACCCCACTTGGAAGTTACCAAATACGGACCTTTCCATTTAGGCAGTAGTTTTCTTGAGCATGCGTCGCTATCACCTGTGTTCCGATAATCTCGATGTTCCACCCTTTCTCCTAGACTGAACATTTTAGATTTACTGAGCCGCCGAGCTGCCGATTGCTCTTTTGTGTGTGCCTACGACGCTTTTAGGTTTCGTTTGGCTCTTCCTCTTTCAGCAACCAATTCTGTGGTGGAATCGCTGCACTGTAGCCATATTCCAATGTCTTGATCCACCGGCAGTTGAGGGATTCTACCGCACATCAGTTGATATGGTGCTCGCCTGTACAGACGAGCGGTGGGCCAACAACACCAGTAATAACGCAGACTCCCAGTCGCCTCCTTTGACTCATAGCCCTTCCTTGGTCGTTCGGTTGTTACGTTCAGTGAGATCATTCGTCTGCGGGTGATACGGCGTCGTTCGGATGCACTTGATTCCCAGTTGTTGTATGCGTGTTCGAGACTGATCGCTTTCAAGGCAGGGTTGCTGATCCGTCAAGATCGCCTTTGGTACACCGTGGTTCGGTAGGATGTGCTTCGTCGCCATGTCTCCCATCATTGACTCTTTTTGGTCTGGAACGCCGGTCACTTCGATCCAACGGGTGGAATGTTCCGTCATGATCAGAACGTACTGGTCACCGTGAGCGCTCAGTGGGAATGGGTCCATAAGACCCATCAACCAGAGTTCAGCGATTTCGGAGACCCGTACTGGTTGTAAGGGCTACTGGGCCCCCTCACACGTAAGGCTTCACATCCTGTCTCTTCTTTGGCCAATATGCTCTTTGCGATGTGTACCATTTCACGGCAGTTTCCTTCCAAGTTGTCTCGAGATGACCACCACATGAGAGCGGCCAACGCCGTACCGCCTCGTTAATACGCCCGCACTGTCTAAGCGAACTCTCGCTCATTGGGAAGCACTTGTTTTCAGCTCTTCATCTTTTGTCGTGATCCTCACGCCTCTTGCCAGAGTGTCAATCACATTCCGGAGGACTTTGTTCTGTCGCTGTAGACGTATCAGTGCTTGTGGGTCCTGCTCCATTACCAGGCCATTTACTCCAAAAGTCACTCCGGGAATTTCGTCGTCTATCTGTTGTCCAGAAGGGGAATCAGCGACGCAATTGCGAGAGCCAGACGTGACTGACCGTAAAATCGTATTCCTGTAAACACAACGCCCATCGGGCTAATTTACCTCTTGGGCCCCTTGCAGTCCTTATCCACTCTAGAGGTTTTCGGTCCGTCTTCTCGTGGAACTGTTGATCCAAAAAGTACGGCATCCATTTGTCCAGTGTCCAGACGATTACCAAACGTTCCTTCTTAGTGGTTGAATACTTTCGCTTCACTGGGGTCAGGATTCTGTTGGTATATTCGATTAACCCTTCCTTTTGCTTGAGTACTGCCTCAATACTACAGTCACTGGCATCCCTTCTGTAGTCGGAAGTTTCAGCGTCAGTTTTTGCTCGCTTACTTTATGTTGCACTCACATGATCGCTGCCTGGGTGTCGTCGGTTCATTCGAATTTTTTGTCTTTTCGACAGAGTTCATACGGTTGTGATGTAATGGGGTGGAAATTTTCCACGAACCAATTGTAATACTTTCTTCGACTCAGAAATGGTCTTAGTGTGCGCTTAGAACTTTGAGTCATGGATTCTCTAGTTGCCAATATTTTCTCTGACAGGAGCCTAATTTCACCTTGATCCACCTTGTATCTCAGTAACACCACCAATGATCGTCCGAGTTGTGACTTGTCAGAATTAAACCGAAGCCCCGAGTCGTTAATTCTCTTTAATTCAACATTTAGGTGGGCAGTATGTTCCGATTCTGTCTTACTGTATATCACATTATCATCTCCGCCGCATTACCCATTCGTTTTACCAACTGAACCATCAGGCATAGAAATGTGAACGGTGCCCCGAATAAGCCAAGCGACGTATGCTTGCAGTGGTCCTGTTTTTCACCCATTATGAATGCGGTTTTCCCACCATCCGTGAGCTTGATTGGTACCTGCTAGTATCCGGAGCGTAAGTCCAACAACGTGAACAACCTTGCCCGTTGCAACTTATCAAAAATATCAATGATGGAAAGTATTAGCACATCTGTGTTCCCCGCTACCTTATGAGAACAGGCGAGTTATACGGAGTGTTGACTTCGACAGCGTCCTTTTCCAGTATAATCTGTGTTCGCCTTTTCACTTCCTCTTCCAAACGAATCGGTATGCTACGGTGTCCGTAGGATCGAAATGTTCCGGTTGTTGATATTTCATGTTGAATCTGGTTGCGGAGTGGATGTGGATAGTCTTCGTTCATGAATAACTCGGCATATTTATCGATCGTGGAGTGAATCAAGAGGGCTATGCAAATCGGGGCTTTAGACGTGAGCACTTGGTTGATGCTATCCTGTTGCTGTCCTGTGAGTGTCAAGAAATCGTACCTCATTGACATTTTCTTGTGCTTCATATCCGTCAGGGTATTTGTTCCGGCGAGGAAATTGGCTACAAGAATCGTTTGCCTGGTTTCTGGGGATAATGAAACGGCGATCCACAATGTGGTTGCCAATACGCCCGTTGCGATTGTTCCTGGTATTGGTTGGTTTCCAAATGACTTGCATAGAGATTGTTGAGCACGAATACGAAGTACGCCATGTGAGATCAAGACGTCGAATTTAATGGTGACCTACATTAATATACGACCTACTACAGACAGTTGATTCGAGACTGAGAAACACCAGGGGTATTCTGATCTCAGATCCAGGTGTTCGCGATGGAGAACCACTTTCATGTTAAGCAACAGCCATAACAAATAAATTAATTGTCCTCGGGTTAGACGACGATCACATGTTTTGGGCGTTCGAACGGATAAAAGCTGTACTTCTTAACACGAAGATGTTTTACGTAAATCGTTGTCAAATCAGTTCTACCTGGTGAGTCTAAACAATAGCGAAACCAGTCACAGAGAAGTGGATTACAGAAGTGACCGCTTCTAGCAAATAGTGTTTGATAGAGAGCGCTTTTGACATCAGCCAAAAGGCTGCGTTCTCGGTAACCATATTAAGGTGTTGCTAAGTAATACACACCCAATGATTATGTAATATTGTGGAAATCATGGCACTCAATGGAACCGCTGTCATCACCACCAGATGCTCGTGAAAGCTTTTCTCACTTATTTTGACAAATGCTTCACCCGACATCCCTCAACACTGTTGTGAATGACGGCAGCATAAGGCACAATATCATCCGGTCGGATTCATATCTACTAGAAATGCATGACTGATTTCAGTGGGATACTGTAGCCCTAAAACTGTTCGGCGCAGTAATGAGCTAACTGAAGAGCCATCTTGATCAGTTTGCGTGAAGCACGCGTTTGACACCTTGCGGTCGACGACATTCTTTCTACCTTCATGATCAGGAGTGAAAAATTCGACTTTGCATGTAAGACCTTGACAACCAAAAAAGCAAACATCAGATAGGAAATGGTTTGTGTAGTTGCACCGAGCACCCTTTGCCGAGGTCGCGGCAGACTGGCGCAAGGTGCGAGGTAAGCGGATGAAGAGCTGAAACAGAGAAATGAAATGGTTCACTAAGCGGTTGGCCACTGTAGATCGGGTTCGTCTCCCAAGCTGAGAAGCCTGCGATTCACAGAGTCGGTGGCTTGAGAAGTTAGGTGAGATGTCGGCTAATCAGGATCAGTGGCGTGAATGTTATCGTTGTTTGCTTGAGTTGTCTGTGAATGAATGAATGTGCTTAATGGTAGGGGGCAGTGGAAACCGTGAGGAAGCTGTCTTGCTGATGACGTCTTATTTTCACTCACAGCTCGGTTGCTTTTCCGTCAGACGTGTGCACCTTGGTAATGGATGTTCTGGTGTAACGGTGGTTAGTTTGGGGAGTTAGGTCCATCCCCCTTAGTTTCATTTTTCCCCTTACTCCTGTGTAGGGTTTGCCCCATACCTCAGGGTTGTAGGGCTGTCAAGAATCGGTATTTTTCGAACACATCACGGAAAATAAACTTCTCTACACCAACTCGTTACTAGGTAGGTGAAAACTGTTCAGACACCGTGTCTGCGCTGTTGTTTAATCATTCAGTTGGATAGATAGTTTGCCAATCAACGTGCATATCGTAGCAGATCAATCCCACTATCAATAGATTGACCCTTCCCTCAGCATTACTGCAGGTGGTGCGACTGACACATCGATCTAACTCCGCATTCCTACTGTTCGACCATACCGGCCAGCAGGTCAACTATTGAAATTGTTTGGAAGTTCCTATTGCTCACCCGTTATTTGTGGGATTGCACGTTCGTGTTGGGAGCGTAGCGTGAACCAAAATGGGGTTCGTTAATGTTTTTCTGAACGGGTTACACTCCGATTGGAGTGTTGTTTTTTGTCCAATGGCTTTGGTAATTCGGACACGCTTTACGTCAGCTCATCGCACTGTTTAGTCTGTGCTGGCGGCGGAAGGCAGGAACCATATGTTACGTGGGTTCGAGAAATGAAGGGTTTTGCGTCTAGGTCTGATTCCGTATGGCGTCATCAGCTTTCTGACTGGGCTTGTAGACCAGTGCTCACCTGTGATCGGATACTGAGAAATATCGTGAATTTCAGAAGAGGTGTTGTTCAACATCTGCTTAATCAGCTGTTTTCGATAGCTCATCAGCAACCCGTGGAAATACTTTGGCCCTCTGTATACTTCTTCTACGTTGAAATTAAAAACACTGGCTCTATTTATGCAAATTAATGATTAGCGTCACACAGTATGTTCAGTCATTTGTAGAATACTTACTGGTGGGTTGCCCGCGTACAACTTACAACTGTTCAGTTTGGTCAATTCATGTGTTGACGAGCGTGTTGAAAGCTATAGAACAGACTGAAAAAATGTGGCACTCGTTCACTCGAGGGTTTTTACGAAATGAGGGTGCTCCCTTCATGTTGATTCCGCCAAATCGTACGCTTCAGAAACGTTCGACGTAAAGAAACCTGCCTAATGGAATTGTGTGTGTACCAACCTATTTTAACCAAACGAGGAAGAATTGACAGCTTCAAAGCTGGTTTCATCGCTCACTGCTCATTTTCATCGCGTTGGTTTCTCTGCTGTCCTCTTGTACGAGAGTGCCGGTTGTCGACACGTCATAAGATAATTTTTGTTTGTGCTACTTCTCGTGATTCAAAGTAGAAGACAACGTATCGTATCCGTTTTCCTGCTCCTATCTGCACGCTGTGTTCCGCGGCACATCTCGTTGTTCATCATCAGCTGTGTACGTATTTACTTCTTGACCGCTTAGTTAAACACCGTGGTTTGTACGTGTACTTTAATTCTGCTGTGGTTGTATTATCGTGCTTCGTTGTGAACGACTGCCACTATCACCACCACCTGCTGTTGCTGTTCACCTGCGCATCCTTAAAGGTGTGCGCATGCACTCACACGGTCCGATTACATCGGTCAGCTAGCTAGTCTCGACGAGACGGTTCACGGTCGATCGGTCTCACATGTGTACTACGCTGTCCTGTAATGAATCTGATAAACCGATACAACAGTCCACATGCGATTGAATAGTCTGTTGCTAGACTTGTCATCTTAGTCCGAGTTTGCTTCGGTAGGTCAACCATAATAATGGTTGACGCGCACTGTTGCTATGCTTGTCTCATGCTTTGCTTTTCTGCGGTTGTCATTTTGCTGCCGCGCTGCACTGCGCTTTCCTCGTGTGGCTCATATGTGATCGAAATTAATCAAAATGTTTAATTCACTTCCAACTTTCGACTTGCTTCCGTTCTGAATATGCAACTTGACAACACCAAACCGTGTCTGCTGACTGGTTTTACTGAATATCCTTCAAGCATTGTTATCTCTCTGGTCTGTTTTCGAATCCCGACACTCAGTAAAGATTCTCAAATATCCGGATAACTAATTTTTCTGTACTAGCACCTTATGGTGGCGTCAGTGGAGGGTATGGTATCAGCGAGTTCGTAATTTAAACATAAACCGAAGACGTAGTGAGCCATGTGTACTAGTTTCTCCAAATCTCATCCAAGTAACTTCGATCTGTCACGAATCAGCTTGAAATTGTGTGGCTTTTCAATGTGACTCGTTTGTACTGGATGAACAAGACCCATTGTTTACACCGCCTACGGCTATCCGCAGTATAAATTTGAAAATTGTAGTTTTTCTACTCACACGAGATGTCACTTACTAAATCCGTGTTCTTTTCTTCCAGTTTCATTTGCTTGGTATACTTCTGATTATGTACATCATCATCACAGACAACAATACACCAGTGGGTCTCATTGATGCGTAACTGCCACACAACCATGATAAAAAAGCAAACCCTGTATAGTTAGTTAGGAGGAAAAAAGTTACGTCCATATTCAAACATTCAGCACCAAGGTACCTACACCTTGCAACCACACAATTGACCCTTGGTGTAGCAGTTACTACTCTGGACTCTGATTGTGCTTAGGAAGTCTCACTGTTATGTTTCACAAATATCTTACGACGACGGTGCGAAAGGGGTAGATTTTAGAAATAAAAATCAAACGTGCTCTCCCACTAAAACTTAGTAAATGCACAAATTCAGGTGGATAATTTGTTTTAAGGATGCAAATCTATTTTCCACCAATCTACGCTATCCGTTGAGCTGCTGGTTCATTCTTTCAAGCTATGTGGCGGTCAGTGTGTGACGCGACAAAGGGAAGTGAAGTTTGTTACCGGTGGGTTAGGCACTATACTCGTGTTCTTCCTGGCTGACTAATCTAGCCTCTATCTGTGAGGATATTGCAATAAATGGTTAATCAGCTCTAGTGGGTTTGATATCGGGGTCGTTTGGCTGATTTTTCTGCCGAGTAAAAACGATAAATGTTATGAATTAAGCCGTCTTGTGGATACCGTCTCAACCTCACTGACAGTCGGTTGTTGGTTGTTTAGGTTCTATGAATGGGGTCGGATTCTCTCTAGGAGTGATTTTTT
Organism: Paragonimus westermani; assembly: GCA_008508345.1. NCBI lineage: Eukaryota > Metazoa > Platyhelminthes > Trematoda > Plagiorchiida > Troglotrematidae > Paragonimus > Paragonimus westermani. The sequence goes on along the minus strand of QNGE01000810.1, from coordinate 189,077 downwards.
TCAACGGTTATGGTTTTGCCAACATTAGCTGCTGGTGTAATGTCAAGTGTGATAATGACAAGGGGGAGAAACGAGTCTGGCATACACTAACCGTATTGGTCAGCACAGCCTGGCTAGGTCTCTGGTAATCCGTCTGTTAAGGTTGTCCAGCACGGAGTTAATTTTTACCCATTTGTACACAAGACAAGCCATTCCACAGATAGTCGTAACTGTCCAGTGTGACGCGAGAAGGTGAACTGAATTCACAACCGCACTGGCGTTTGTTCGGTCGTCTGCGGTTATCTAACCCCGAAATAGAATCGGTTACTGCCTAAACGTACTTGCCAAAACTACACCGCCTAATGAAACATTGAAGACAATAGTGGTATGTAGGAACTAAGTTTTGAACTGTTGCATTACTGTACGCTTGCCACATGGGCGAGGTTTTCGTTGAATATTCTCATATTACGTAAACATAGGCAGAGGAATCATTTGGGGATAGTCCCGTTTTGATTTTGCAACCACGTAATTCGAAGACGATATCGTTAACAACGCCGATATACTAAGTAGGATAATGAGAAGGTACAAATTTACGTCTTCCAATTGTCTGATTCAAGTTCATCAAAGTTCATCGTGTCTCCAAAGAAGGCATATTGGGCTATTACTTTACTCTTGATGATAATGTGATTTTACAACAGTAGTTGACATTGTGTTAAAGATAGGGTAAACCCAACCCGAAGAACAGAAATCGGAAGTCAGGTTTGATATATAGCATTGATATATACCATTCATAAGATACGGACTTCATGTTCATCTAAATAATTGTTTCCGCCTCCATGTGGCACTGAATGTCAAGTTTATGTAAATATAGCCACATTTTCACTGGTCTTGTCAGGTCGAAGGTTCGGGTGAATACATGCACTATCGATAAACTGCTGTCTCTGTCTTCGGTGTGGTCTCGTCTTGCCGTATCTTAATTCTTGGGTCGTGCACGATCGGTCGGGGTTTTGAATGTTTGGTCAGCATATTCGTTCGAAGTACTGGTGCTCTCCGAAACAACACAGTGTGCCTCAATGAATGGCTTATCCACATTCGTAACGTGTCCACTTCGTCTTGTTTTGTCAATTTTCATCCTTTGTAGCAAAGCCTTCCTCTTCTAGATTGTTGTTGAGATGAGCACTAGCCCGAACCACAGTACTCTCTACCTCAGCATCATGATCGTTGGGAATGAATGAATAAATGATAATGTGAGTGGTTTCAAAGTTTAACACCGCAATCGCCAGAATAACGATCCGTATAGTTATTCACAAAATTCCAAACAAACTGGTTAAACCACTCAAACGACGAGACATTAGTGATAATGATAGGTGGTTTAAATACCACAGTCATCAGTGGTCTAGCCCGTTCGTTTAAAATTTTGTCGTCAACTATCTGGACCAGTGATGTTGCGTGTTATCTCTTTTTTCATACATGTTTTACCTTCGTTGAGCATACATGCTTGCATTCGCCTGATGAAAACTGATCGGAAACTGTTCGTCACTGTTGCCTTCTGTGGTCCAATGGTAATTTTTGGAAGTAAACGATAGTGTTTAACTTATAGACCACATTGACGTCTTCGTTTATACAGCCAGATTTCTTAATCAGGAATGTGTCGATTTGCTTGAGGTCAAATCCTGGGCATTGAGCTTCCCAATTAGCCCCGACGGCATTTCCTGAAGTAAACCTACAATACCATAAAACACGGATTTTGTCGTCGGTAGTGATAGTGAGAAACGCGGTAGTACGCAACCTGAATGCCCCCCTCTTTACTTTACACTCAAGAAGCAATCCAGTCTTCTTCAAAAACAAAAACGTGATGAACGAGCTCGCCTTAGCTGTATCATCTTCAAGCCAGATACAACACTAATTATGAAAATAGTTCTCATGTGCTGATTGGGTAGCCCCTAATGTAGGGTGAATCTAATTTCGTATGAACAGTTCGGACCTAGTTACTGTGGTGCTACGTTACCTGTTCCATCGACAGCAAATTCTGATAATGTGGGTGTTTGAAAGTTCACCTCTCGAACTGGGTGCATGATGCGTAATCTTGAATAACGGACATTCGCACACAGATTAGGATTTCACAACCGTATCTCGACAGTCTCTGAGGCCATTACGATGCCTCGCTTTCGGCATCTGGTGTGCAAGTTTGTGGTACTGACTCTGTGGCCAGAGTCGACTAGGTGTGCCTAGCGGAATCGAAAACTTAATATGGAAACAGAACGGCATAGTGTGCTTGCTTTTCTTGATGTTACGCTGCTAAAACATTCAGATAGGTCACTTCGCTGTAGACTGACTTCTGCAGTTTTTTCATTAACAGATTAGAAAGCGATTTTGTTAACATGGTAAATCGAACTTTACAGATGGCTTGCTAGACTTAAAGTTCACGTTTTTATCATGAATGTCTCATGTTGCTCAACCTTAGACCTTCTGTCGTGAACAAACGATCTGCATGAACCTTTCGTACAAGGGTGAAATGACAAACGTATCGTTAAAATGCTTGATATGAAATCGGAGATAGCTTTTTACTATGTAGTACTTAGACCGTCGTTCACTTTTATCCCAGTTATCCGCTTTCAGGTCAGACACTGCGGCGTTTCACTTTGTATTTACTCCTTTTCTTGTTTCTACAAAACATGTTATGGTGGTTACACAGCATGGCGTCCAAGGGGGGAAATATGTGATCACTACACCGGCATGATTAACAGCCGCACAGTAACGAGTGCACTCTGAAGCTTTTTCTTTACTCAGTAGACTATATGATTGTCTCCTTTCAATCATTCAACAGTGTCACACACTTGCACACCAGGTGCCGAAAGCGCGGCATCGTAATGGCCTCAGAGACTGTCGAGATACGGTTGTGAAATCCTAATCTGTGTGCGAATGTCCGTTATTCAAGATTACGCATCATGCACCCAGTTCGAGAGGTGAACTTTCAAACACCCACATTATCAGAATTTGCTGTCGATGGAACAGGTAACGTAGCACCACAGTAACTAGGTCCGAACTGTTCATACGAAATTAGATTCACCCTACATTAGGGGCTACCCAATCAGCACATGAGAACTATTTTCATAATTATTGTGTTGTATCTGGCTTGAAGATGATACAGCTAAGGCGAGCCCGTTTGCCACGTTTTTGCTTCCGATAAGCTCTTCGGGTATATTCGGATGCTAGTAACGGACAATAGTATATTCTGTCTTATCCACTCGCCAACAACGTGTGCACCTTCCTTATCGAGATTAGTAGTCTTTACACAGCATTTCCTACTTTCCTAATAGTAAACGGTGTGATTTGTCTCCACTAGTTTGACCACCTATTTTCTACGTCTGGCGAAGCTGTTTCCGGGAACCAGATCACACAGGCTATTCGTGAAGCTGGTACATTAGCATGCGGCAGGGAGGTACGTGGAATGAACAAACGTCGGATCTCGGAGAAATCCCTGGAGTTGTTAGAAGCCAGAAGGAACATCCCTGCTGGCAGTTCATATAACAAGTGTAGCAGAGATGTCCGTAGGAAACGGAAACATAGCCTAAAGGCTGATCGTGAGGCTTGGTTATTGGGAAATGTTGAGGAAATGGAGACGGCTTTTGCTTCAGGAAACACTGGCGAACTGTTTAAGCTTATCCGTGCCACGGTTCCCAGGTGACTATGTGTCAGTGCAGCTATCAGCGAGACGGATGGCACACTCTTTTATAATAAGTCCAGAAGGTTAGAGCGGTGGGCGGAACACTGAGGGTCAATTTAACTGGCCTCCTGCTTCTACCGCGTTGCCGTCACAAACTCGTGATTTAGTGCCCTTGTCGATATACTTGCAACCACCCACTGAGACTGAGGTCCGCAATTGCATTGCGGCTCTCAAGCGTAATAAGGCTGCTGGTCCACATGACCTCGTGCCGGCACTTTTCAAAGAAGGGGGAGAGGCGTTGTTAGAAGCTTTGACTCATTTATTTCAACTTGTGTGAACAACAGAAACTATCCCCTCGAGTTGGGGTCACTCGATAATGGTTCCTATATTCAAGAAAGGTATCAGGGTCTCTTGTGAAAACCATAGGAGAATCAGTTTGACCGCAGTCATTTCTAGGGTTCTAGCATCCATTATACTTTGTTGACTCACTGCAGCTCGGGAGGTAAACATTAGGGAAAAACAGGTAGGGTTTCGCCCCTGGCGGGGATGTATAGATCATATTTTCACTCTTCGTCAAATTTTGGAGCAGCGTCATGTATATCGCTGGCCAACAACTATTGTATTTCTCGACTATAAAGGTGCGTTCGATTCAGTGGATCGATGTACACTTTTGGAGTCACCCAAACGCAAGGGTGTGCCGACTAAGTACGTAAACATACTGTCGGCACTCTATTCCCATACTTCAGCTCAGGTTAGGGATTACGGTCTGACAGTTTCAGCACCATGAGCGGCGTACGTCAAGGCTGATGATGATGTTTCTCATACACAAAACCTGTTTGCCGCGTGCACCATCCACTGTCTTTCACGTCAATCCTTTAAAGCTACCGTGAGATTCACTGGTCACTGCGGGTGTGCGTAGCTTTATTTCTCCTCACTATAAAATGCTAAAACGAACATCTGCGTACTTTCTGAATGGCTTCGTAACGAATTCGTCGGAATATAGGAGCTATTCCACACTGCCATCTAGACTATCATTGTGTATGTATATCTTGCCCAAAGCGGACAGCAGTTTCCTGTCGAATCTCCAATCTGTTTTCACCATGAGTCGCAGCATATCAGGTAGGAAACCCTTGCTCTATCTGCGAATATTTCTTGATTAATCACATTGAGAAGAGAATTCTCAATCCACCAAATCTTTTAGCCTAATGGCTCACAACTTCGTAATGCATCAAAGTGATAAGGTGAGACAAAGATGAATGGTCACTGGTAACTAGATCATATGTTATTCCATTTCAGCACACTGACTGTGTGGTACCTCAGACGTCTACTAACCAAAAACACGTTTTTCTATCTTTTCTGCTCCCTTTGACAGCCTACTCAGTTTGAACCAGTTCTCAGTGCACTATATGATAACGTGTGCTCATCCCACGCCCAATTTATCTCCGAGGGCGTTGTGGTTGCATTTACTCATCTTCTACAAGCCTGTCGCATTAGCAGTTAGCAGGCTTTGTTCCAAGCAACCAGATCACGCACATCTTCCGGTCTACGTTTTCAACGGACTGAAATAGCGCCTTCTTCCTCACTACCTTGTGCTCATTCCCCGGTTTACATCTCTTCTTTTTTCTCCATGTCTGCTCCGGTTGGTTGTGGTAATGGTGTAAGCGGTGAATTATATCCATGCTCTGCCACATCACTCCAACCTCATCCGATGCATCGAGTCCCAACTGCCCACCTCATAGTGCATCCTACGGACTCCATCGTGGATGTGCATGAACGGGCAACGAATGGACCGAGTACGTCAAATCACGGGACCCTGACGGTCAATAGCACGATCACCACAGAAAGCGCTTGCTCACAACTCTACACGCTATCGCACAACACGCCAGGTTATCATAGTCCGTTGGATTCGCACTTCACCAGCAACAATGATTTACATTTGACTCGGTCTGTGAGTCGTGAGTTGACTGTGTATACAGACAAGACTATGCTAACTGGTCTGTCAGTGATCTCCCCAACGTTCCACATCAAACAGGAAGCGGATGTAAATTCACCACCCGTACGAAGCTTGTCCGTACACTCTTTGCCCAGCAATTTGGCTCCACCTTTCCAGCCGACAAACCTCGGACTTGGTCCGTTGGTGCCCGAACGATTTCCTATCGAGAAGCGTGAATTATGTGCTGAAGCGGACTCGTTGCTTCGGGATCATTCGTTGACAGTGAATCGGTCAGACGGAGTTCGTAGTTATGCGAACGTGAACTTGACATCCCAACTGAGCTCGCGTCCTCCGTCCGGCTATTCAAGTTGTTCTCCAATGGATACAAACCGCTCCCTGTTGCAGTCCCAACTAATGGGTCCATTAAGATCGGAAGCCTCCCAATTATCTGTGTTCTCTCAGTGCGCCACTATTTCCCCTCTGTCTGTTGCATCTCAGGGTCTAACCGGTGCGCCTCATTTGGTGGTCAGCAGTGCATCGACCGAGCTAATCCACTCAGGCAGTTTACTTTCTTTGCCTCATGGACATTTGGTCGATTCTTTCGATCCCAGTGAAACTCATCTTCCCAGTATACCTAATTTTACGCTCATGCCCTCCATTGATATGCTACCCACGAACAAACGAGCCACGACCAACGGACATGGACAATCGTTAACTTTCGCCCCTTGTGATCTCACCGTTTCCAGTCCGCCCCTGGGGTTGAGTCCACGATCCAACAAGGCCCGCCGCTATTCTTATCCCTACGAGCCGCTTGCCGGTGGTGGTGGTGCTGTGCTCTCCAAACCGTACTACACAAAAGATTATCATCATTTGCCCAATTTGGATCGACCCGGTCCTCCGCACCACGCGAGTCCATCTGCCAGTCTGTTCCGAACTATGATACCCACTAACGTACCATCCGCCACTTGCACGCTGGCGATGAATTTAAACGGGAATCGTGCTTTGTCTACTCCAGTTTCGTCTTCCTCTTGCGCTGCTGAGGATGCCTATCAGGCTACCGCGTCCGGTACAATAGGTGATCATGTACTGGATCAAAAGGTTCCGCCAACTCAGTCCCCCGACGATGACGTTCCTCTTCCTGGTTTCAACAGCCCCGAGTCAGCATTCTACCAGTACCAACATCGGATGGAAGGTCAGCGGTGTCAGGTTTGCGGGGAATTAGCCGCCGGATTCCATCACGGAGCCTACGTATGTGAAGCCTGTAAGGTAAGTCTTTTCGTATGCACACATCCGTACTTACTACTGTTTTTTCAGACCTGAAAAGACGTCTTAAGTGTACTGTTCTTATCCACCGTTCGAGTCTCTCTGGAATAAAACAGGCCCGATCTCCTTCCGAGTGTCTTGAATGATCTTCATCTTGCTTACTAGCGGTCACATCGTAGGCATTGATTTTTGTTTCTCGCTAATTCCGACCTCAACTCCCACCTACGCACACACAGATGCTTCCTTCTGCTTGCGTTCTCGTCGTATGATGACTTTAGGCCAGGCAAACTTCGCATTTTGACGAGTTTATATTGACAGAACCCACCCGCCGCACACGTACGCGCGGGCTACATGTTCAAGCCTGTTTACGCTCGCGCTTGCTTGCTAGCTCTTCAGTTTGCATGTCCTTTGTTTGTTTTAATTTTTCGTACGTTCGTGATGACCTGCCTGTTGCACTTTGATGGTCTCGGAAACAGTTCACGTAGTACAGAGGTGCACCGATAGAATTTTAACCGTGAGATAGTTGCCATGACCAGTCAGCAAACTAGGCACGTTGAGGCTGTCGATTTGGTAATGGATTCTCAGTGGTAAAGGCAAATTTGTTTTAGTCATTCTACGCTGACTTGTCAAGGGGAGTGAGCATCCGTTAGAGTCATTCAACACTATTTTCAACTGTCCTTTCGATACCCAGATGTTAGGGGAAATTTTAGAAATGCAAAGGTTCTGTTAATTTTTGTTCCTAACGTCCCTCGAACGGTGAGTCGACCGATATCCGGTAGTAGATATCGCAGTTACCTCCAAATCTTGGTGTTACGTGTGTCTAGGTGTATACCATTCTTGGGGAGACTTTCAGACTACTCTGATTGGCTGTTTATTTTGAAACAAATTTGTCGTCTCTCCATTGAGTTTCTAGTGTTCTGTATGATTGTTCCCGACAAACTACAGTATGTATACTGCTCGCTTATTATGCAGAATTAATGTGCTCCTTGGCTGCTAGAAATCCTACCACCACACAGACGAAAAGAATTAACGTTTGTTTTGCAGATCGGTAAATTTACTATCCTTTCGATACCCAGATGTTAGGGGAAATTTTAGAAATGCAAAGGTTCTGTTAATTTTTGTTCCTAACGTCCCTCGAACGGTGAGTCGACCGATATCCGGTAGTAGATATCGCAGTTACCTCCAAATCTTGGTGTTACGTGTGTCTAGGTGTATACCATTCTTGGGGAGACTTTCAGACTACTCTGATTGGCTGTTTATTTTGAAACAAATTTGTCGTCTCTCCATTGAGTTTCTAGTGTTCTGTATGATTGTTCCCGACAAACTACAGTATGTATACTGCTCGCTTATTATGCAGAATTAATGTGCTCCTTGGCTGCTAGAAATCCTACCACCACACAGACGGAAAGAATTAACGTTTGTTTTGCAGATCGGTAAATTTACTATGCGATTCTTGCTCATGGTTGTTAACCAACACAGAAGAAATGGTAGTATTGTACGTCTAAAAAAACGTGACTGCTCTAGGTGTAAGAAATACATTGTTTCCATCTATTCAACCCTCGATGTTTGCGTGTTATCGCACGCGTCAGTTGACACCAGTGGGCAAATAGTATAGTGCTTGATCTCGATGGTCGAACAAATTAGACCACTCACTCGCCACTGATGCAGGTTTGTGGGAAATGTGTTGAGGATGAAAACCAATCGCTTGTCACGCCGAACAATCTACTGACATAGGGGACGATTTACAAAACGAGTGAGGTCAATCCGTAATAATCGAGCCTAATCGTATGACGAAGTCTGCCCATATATTAGCAGTACTGTACATGGCGTTTTTTACAACTTGCATCCTACTTTCATTCGTTCATTTGCAAGATGCAGGCACGTGAGTTTTATACACTACTTCTTCCTTTGTTCGCATTTTTGAATTGGAGCTACTCCAGTTTCCTTCCTCTTAGTTGTGTGGCAATTAACCATACATGTCAACCGCTGCTGCGTTTTTATTGGTTAGGATGACTTGCTTACTTTACCCTAGTTTTGAAAAATTTTTGTGCACTATCGGAATCACTTGAAACATCTCATCATCATCTTATCTTATGAAGAATATGTAGGTGGATAGTGGATAATGATCGTATCTAATACTACTGTCAGTCGATGATATTCCAAGTTGTCGAATAAAAACTAAAAAATTTCCTTTCCATTGGAGAACAGAATGACGTAACGTTAAACTGCAACCAATACGACGGCCTTCGGGACTTGAAGTTGATCGACTGCTTATGAAAAACGCTCCAACTCTAACGAATAATGACAGAGATTTGAGAGTGTGTGTTTGGTCAAAAGCCTTGAATGTCACGAATGTTTGTGCCACTCATCGTGCGCGGTGAACCGTCCGTAACCGATACGTATCTCGTATGTTGCAGTCATCTCGTAGTGACTCGGGTATTGGTTAGGGTAACGGTTGAATGTAGCCATAAGAATTATCGGGGTAGTAACAGCAGTATTATGGCGATAGCGTTCAGAATATACGATTTTTGATGATTTTCTGGCTAGAATATCAATGTAACCCCTACTAAACCAGTAAAGCCAACAGTCCAATCAGTAACATTCATGGTGCGATCGTGAGCAAAGCTTATTCCATAACTGCTGTGTCTCCTTAGTCATCCGCTAACCTTTCGGACAATAACGTTAGCTACAGCATACTTCGGTAGTAAGTTAGCTCGCTACGGTTTACACGAACTATCCGTAACTGTTATCAGATCAATTTTTCTGACGTGGTTTGAACACTCGAAGTGATGGGTGAACCCATGACATAAGGACTTTGTATGTGAATGAAAAATACACACAACTGTACAACATACCCAATAGTGGGTTGTTGATCTGTTTGTCAATTTGAAAATTATGAGTGCGAAAATTGTAAAGCACAGGAAATTTTGCAGTTTAGTTTTTGATGGAAACACAAAGGAGAAGTGAAGCTCAGTTTGACAACATGTTCAAATCACGTTATATGAGTGCACACTGACGCGAGTAGAACAAATACTTCTGAAGCTCACTTGTCGTGAAGTTGACGATAAAGAGCGGTTACCGAGGCATACAGCTTTATTTTAAACGCTCTCCGAAGTGTTAGTTATGTGTGTGTTCCAAGGAAGAATGGATTTGAAGTCCAGCAGTGAGAAGTGGTGTACAGTTTACGATCACGTAATAATGAAATCGTAATTCGTGCAATTCTGGTAACTACATGTTTTATGTATGAAAAGAATAATCTCGGACGAGTCGCCTCTATTCAATACTGAAGAAACCAAATTCAAAGTGTGATTGAGCAGTGAAATTAGATGACCAAAGAAAAATACGTATGGGTGGAATTGAAAAATATAAAGGTTTCTGTATCCGGTGGTCTTCGTTCTATATGATATGAATGATCGCATGACCTCAGAGAAAGCTATACAGTTTGTATTGTTCAAGGCAACTCTATGAAAGCTGCTTTCGTTATAGCGTTAGTTTCTATATGGCAAATCGACTTGCATCAACAGGTAAACTTCATAGTTAATACCACGTTTTTTTAGCTGGGCATGCTATGTGCATCCATGAAGAATTCAATCTAGAAGAATGGAAGGGTCAAGAGTAGGCTATCTGACTGCGCTTCTGCGGGCAACGTAGCAGCCCTCAATGAAGGAATTAATTTGACGACCTCCGTCAGTGCAGGGCACATCCGATCTTCATACGCACATTTTAAGAAAACCAGGACCCACGTCAAGCGCCCTTTTGCATCTCTTCCAGGCAAATGACTATTCCGTCCAATTTTGAATTGAGCACTTGAGTCGATTGCTTCAGCACATCAATCGATCCTGACACAGGTTAAACGGGGCTATTAATCCTTTCATTTAAGGCGTGCACTCTGGTTGGGTCTCCACGTTTCACTGTGATCGCGGTTGTTTATCATCCTCACTATTAACTGTTGCCTAATGATTAAAGTTACTAGACGTCTGCGTGAACGTTTTATTGTAAGGAACGTTGTTATGTTCCTACACCAATTGAACTTCGTCTCATTGTATCACACTAATTCCAAATGGGGCAGTATAGAAGCTGCAAGGTGGGTGGGAAAATCACCGCATTGAGAGTTATTATCTCTGATGATTTGCCAAACCACAGGTATGTATCGTACTTTGGACTCCCAATGAAGAGGCCTTAGTACTCTGCAAAATCTTTCCCGAATGTCCCAGCCTCCATCTTCCGGTTGCATCGTCCACCTGACTGCCCTGGGCGTACCACTAAGGTCTGTATAAACAGACAACATTTTAAACGCGTTTATTCTGAAAACATGCTGGCGAACCACATCCTTGTTTGTTTGGTGAATGCATCAGTGGTTCAGTAGTAGACGGTCTTTCAATATCATACGGACAACCAGACCACATTCTACATTCGTTTACGGGGACCGCGACTATTGAAACGTTGCACAAATTACCGAAGAACTAAGCGATAAACCAGCGACAGATTGACTCAAAATAAACTGGTTAGACCGGACGGGGTTGATGAACTTAATGTGACTGCAGGCTCTTCTGTGATACTATAGCTTCTTTGATAGTTTTTGGCTCGTAGTGGCGGACTTTGAGCTCTTGGTCGCTGTTTTAGGCATTTCCCCTCTTTTCCAGCCTGCGTAGACCGTCCACTAGGCTCACATGCGACGAAATTGCACACGGACTACGCTCGCTTCACGCCGTAGGCTGATTGACGGAAGCATGTACGGCGAACACAATGAGTTAGTCTGTCAATGCGGGGGGTGGGCACACGTGTTGATATTTTCCTTTCACTGATCAAACTTGTTTAGCCCACCTTAGTGGAACTAGTTGACTGAATGTTAAAGTTGCCCAAGCGGCCAATTTGTGTACATCACAGCGATGGTCAAGCTCAATCTCGGCGGCGAAGTCCATTTACTGGCAATGGCCAAATCGATAATCATAGGCTAAAAAGACGACTAAAATGCGGAATTACAACAGAAACCCGTTTTACGGCCTTTGCTTGATTCACGTTGGATTGACAGTTTTTTTAACCATTTTTTCAATACTCGGTTGTGTTCGTACTTAATCCGTTTTGCCTAAGGAGTATTTCACAAGCTCTGACAACAGAATAGTCTGAACCATTGTTTACTAAAAAATGTCTTTCTTGTTATTGCTTTACTGCTTATGCCTTGGTTGCTACTTAGCTCTTTCTTGTCTCAAGTATTCCACACAGGTTGCTGACACAGTGGTCATTGGCTTTCGCGTGATAAGTTATTCTCGTTGTCGGTTCGCGTTTTGTCCCAGTTAATCCACAGGTGTTACTTATGCGACATCCGTTTTACGTTGGTATGTGATGACATACGGAAGAACGATGCTGTCCATTATGCAGCTCGTTCGTCTTTCCATCCAAACTTTCTTCACCTCCCTCTGAAACCCACATGGCTTATCAACCGAATCGTTCTGAGGTTTGTACCGATCGTTTTTAAACTGTTTCTCCTGCTCACGCGCGTCACAGTGCATGCCAATGCCAGCTGACCACAATGACGATACAGTGGTAGCAGCAACAACAACGACAACAAAAAGAAAAGACTACGCATCGATCCGTTCCGAATCGTTTTTCTCTGTCGGTTTGCGCGTGTTTGTACACGTATGTCTGTATATCTACTATTCACTCAGCTTCTGTCCGTCTGGGTTGTCTGCCTGTGCTCGCCTTTCTATTCCCATGTCCACTGCGACTACGGTGGTTGCTGCGACACATAATTGTTTGTTCCACCCAACCTGAGCGAAGTTTGTGTTTACCACTTCCGTTGGCCAGCTGTGGAAGCAGCTGCTTGTGCTACGCGCTCACGACTGCAGCACAGGAACCGTCCCTGACTTTGCTTATGAGACTATCTTGCTGTTGCTTCCGTTGTCGCCGTTGTTGTTGGCTAGCTGTACGCACACCTTGTGCGCTCTTCTTGATCATACCAAGCAGCGTCGCGATACTGACCATCATCATCTTGGTCACCGTCGCTAGAGTTGCTGCTTGTGCGATAATTCTCGTTCATCTCCAATTTTACGTGTCTGTGTTTGTATGTGCACGTGCGTACGTACGTGTACCGATCACGGATCCCACTTGCCGATCGCTGTCTGTTGGCCGACGCATGGGCATCGGACACAACTGATATCGATTGGCGCGTGCTTCTAGCGCTCTGTGTGCAAACACGCTTGTGTGCACGCACGTGATTTATTTTCACCGTAGTTAGCTGTCGAATTTGTGCAGCCTTGGCCTTGTAGTGATTGTCGAGTTCTGTCTGCATAGCATGAAGACGACCCGAGATCCCCTGTGACAGTGATATATAATGCAATTTTTTCCGGTTTGTAACACATCTGCAATGTTCAAACAGGGTGTCACAGTTGATCCTTTTTTGCGAGCGGTACAGATTTACTTCCGACCCTTCCGAAACAAGGCTAAACCGCAGGCGTTTTATCAGGGTCGATCGCGTTTACAAGTCAATCTTCCGTGCTTCGCTAGTAGTTTACGCACATCCCCTGTTGCTGAACTGAGAGTAGTGATTTTGCTAGTTAAGTTCAACGATCGTCACACTCATTTGTTGCGCCATATTCGTGTTTAGGTTATCGATATTTATTATTAGTGTATCCTTCCATGCTGTATCTTTACGGTTTGTTTGGGATTACCGAAATCAAGTAAAAACTGCCTTTTTACATCATGACCAAGTTAGTCTCAAGTGTTTTCCATAGGATCCAGATACGGGAATTACCAGGAGACGGAGCGGGTTCCATTTTTTCAAACTGTTTAGGCATTCTCTGTTGATGAGGTCCTGCACACCTAGACTTAGCAACTTCACCTGGAGAAGACTAACAGAAAAAATGTCGTGACATACGTGCCACAATATGAAAAGACTGAAAATAAGTAAAGTACAAAAGAAAAAAACGTAAGGGGGGTAGAGACGAGAGAATCACAGCGATGTAGACAGAGACGCTCGACACGAGCGCCATTCACTTTCGTTCTTCGTCATATCAAGTGGCGTCCCCAATCACAACTGTCACCTTACTAAAGCAAATTTCAGAGTGAATGCCTTCATACCCGAAACAAAATCCTGTGTCGACCACCGGGCTACCGCTTCCAGCCTAACCTACCAATTACAAACAAGGCACGATGTAGCAGGCGGTGAGTTGGTACTCGTAAGATGTAGCCAAGCCAACGAAGCCTATAAGACGAGATCACTATGCTCGATGGCCGACAAAGTTTGTGCGTTCCGATGACAAGTCCAAATACCTCGTCATGGCTAATACGGTATTCTCACTACATGTCGTTAATGCTTCGGAGGTGTCGATGGTCAGAAAGGAATACTAGATGAACGTCCTCCGCGCGAGTGGACCAGGTTTCGGAGCCGTACAATACGACAGCCCTTACGATAGCATTATACACTCGGCGTTTCAAAGAAAGACTGAGAACATGCGGACACTACAGGTGGTGTAATTCAACAAACGCCATCAGAGCGTATACGAGCTATGCGATTAGCGATCTGATCAGATGTTCTGCCAGTGCTAATACAGCTCCCAAGCTGCAGAATACTGCCAATTTTGCAACAATGCTTTCCGCCTGGTTGGTGCAAAAGTCTACCCTAATTAACGAATGAATGTCTCTCATCCGCCGAAGACGTTCTGCGCTCTCTGTGAGTCCTCATATTAGGGCAATGTCGTCTGCATATTCTATGTCTCTAAATCGGGTGTCTGGAAGCAGTTCCACACCGTCATATTCACGGTCTGTCAGGGCACACTCTGTGATCTGGCCTATTGTAAAATTGAGCAGGAAAAGGGAAGTTGGACAACTTTGTCGCTCCCCACTTGAAATGTGGAAGGTTAGAGATACCCTGTCATAAGCCCCAACTCGGCCCAAGGTCTGACAACGAATAACTTTCAGGCTGTGCACAGGCACGTCCATCCTCGATAGAAAGTCTCAGAGTGAAGCTATGCCAACCGAATCAAAGGCCCTCTGACAAGCAAGAGGACAACAACTGTCAATCTTCCATGTGAACGACTGCGTCTAAAGATGAGATCAATGCAACCAAGGCTTGGGCGAAATCCAACTTGCTCTTAACGGATATGCTGTTCGCTCGGGCCGTCAAGTCTATACAGTACATTGGCTGTAAGCAACTTCGACGCATTTAGAATCCTGCTAAATAATCCGTGATCCACACAAGAAGTGCATGAGACATTTTGGAAATAGGAACCATGTCGGCCAAAACCCAGTCATTTGGAATGACTTCACTGGTACAGAGTTTCTGGAGTACAGCTGCCAACTCTTTGACCAAAGCTGGATCCCCATCTATAAAGAGTGCAGGAGGAGACTCGTCCGGGCCAGGTGCCTTGTGATGTTTCAGGAACCTAACCTCAAGTGAAACTTCTGGCTCCGATGACAAAAACGTAATCAGATTACTAAGCACAGGCACAGTCCAAAGGCAGACTCAACTGCGTGTTTGACCAGTTGAACCGTCGTTGGGAATGCTCAACCCGGCGTCCTAGACGTCGTCACAGGTTGTGAATAGTTTCGTTGCTGGTTTCTCTCACACCTGCCTTCTTACTACCTGCTACTCGGATGACATGGGGAAACTCTAATGAGTTTCCCATAGCAGCGGCTTGTTGCGTCTCGATAAAACGTTGTGTCTACCAGGCCACACGTTCCTCTCTCGTAACTGCTTCCGGAGTTTCAAGCAAGTAGCCTTGAGCCTTAAATTGTATTGGCTGCTGGATGGAATGTTCCACCGAGTGCCAAGAACTTTCAGAGATCGTATGTGGACCCAGCGACTGACAGCCGAACGAGCAGTAGTTCCACATGAGACAAAACCATGCTTATACAATACATGCCGTATATGTGCTCAATGTGCATAGAGGTCGTCGGATATGTGGGATCCTAGACTAGAGCCAATCGAACACTGATAAGCGTAAGGTGCTTTTTCCTCTGCTACGTTAGATACGTCCGTTCTTGGTTAACCACAAAATGGCTCCCCATTAAAACGTTGAACGAACTTGGCACATGCCATCACATGATCGGGATCTACATAGGTGCTCCAAACTGACTTACACTCCTGAAAACAAACACGCCACCAATAGCCTGCGGCCATGTGGTCAATCTGTGTCCACGGTTGACTGTCGATGGAGGTCGTTAGGTGGAGCGCTGGCGCCTGGAGTGTGCAAAATTAGTACTTGCCAGAAGCAGGTCGTTATGAGCACGGAACGAAAACAAACGTCCACCGTTATCTGTTCGACGAGTAGAGTAAGAGTGTCGGCCACCCGGGTCACGCTCATCAGTGTTTAGCTCGCATACTTGAGCGTTTAAGTCTCCACTCAGTACTACAAGGTCCGTTCACCGCGCAGTGTGTGGAAGGTTAGTGGGTTGATGATAAACATCACTTTTGACAGTCACGAACAACATTATGACGCGCGCATCTCGAAGATTCAGCAATACATACGTTCGAGCCTGACAACGCAAAGACAGACGCCTGTTGATGGGTATCCAATCGAGTAGCGCCTTCTATGCGTATGCGTTTAGGGTGCATCCAACATCGGCTTGGCCGGTGGCTTGAGCCAGAATCGTTAGACAAGGGTATATTGTTCGCGCGTGATGGAGCGGTTCATGGAGGTTGAAGTGTTAGCACATCACCGGAATCCTGAAGCCGTGTTTGAGTAAGACAACAGATACAGATGACGAGTGTAAGGTGCTTTTTCCTCTGCTACGTTAGATACGTCCGTTCTTGGTTAACCACAAAATGGCTCCCCATTAAAACGTTGAACGAACTTGGCACATGCCATCACATGATCGGGATCTACATAGGTGCTCCAAACTGACTTACACTCCTGAAAACAAACACGCCACCAATAGCCTGCGGCCATGTGGTCAATCTGTGTCCACGGTTGACTGTCGATGGAGGTCGTTAGGTGGAGCGCTGGCGCCTGGAGTGTGCAAAATTAGTACTTGCCAGAAGCAGGTCGTTATGAGCACGGAACGAAAACAAACGTCCACCGTTATCTGTTCGACGAGTAGAGTAAGAGTGTCGGCCACCCGGGTCACGCTCATCAGTGTTTAGCTCGCATACTTGAGCGTTTAAGTCTCCACTCAGTACTACAAGGTCCGTTCACCGCGCAGTGTGTGGAAGGTTAGTGGGTTGATGATAAACATCACTTTTGACAGTCACGAACAACATTATGACGCGCGCATCTCGAAGATTCAGCAATACATACGTTCGAGCCTGACAACGCAAAGACAGACGCCTGTTGATGGGTATCCAATCGAGTAGCGCCTTCTATGCGTATGCGTTTAGGGTGCATCCAACATCGGCTTGGCCGGTGGCTTGAGCCAGAATCGTTAGACAAGGGTATATTGTTCGCGCGTGATGGAGCGGTTCATGGAGGTTGAAGTGTTAGCACATCACCGGAATCCTGAAGCCGTGTTTGAGTAAGACAACAGATACAGATGACGAGGGTTTATGGATGTACGTAAATGGGGCCGGAGTTCACCAAGTATGGAATTATTTAATAGAGGATGGGAAAATGAAAGGTTGGTTTTGTGCAACAGATGTGACTTGAGAGCAAAGCCAACTGTCGACACCTCGGTCAGAGTTACAGTAGAATGGGGGGACGAAATTCATATTTACTCTGCGTTTCTGGCACCTGAAACCGTTTGTCTCGATGGCCACTGCTACGATCTGCTTTTTGATTTAGCATTAACGAAGTTGTGGGTGTGGCAACCTTTGAGAGCAGGGACGGTTACACTTCGGAACCTGGTCCTCCTCTTCTTTGGGTTCTCCAGCCGCCTAACAACCAATCTGTCGGTCTCTGACGGATCTGCAATAAAAGAGCTAGCTGGTGTGAAGAAAAATTTGTGCACTGATCAGCCGACGCTCCGTGCTGCTCACCTCACGAATGTTGCATTGCCGTATTATCGCATACCCAAGCAAAGGCAGCGACACCTTCTGGGATATCTCGATTGCACGAAGCTGGTAATTTGTATTCGTGAAAGCTAATTCGTAAGTAACACATAAGTAGAGCGGACAGTCACCATTTTAGTTGACTCTGCCAATGCTGTGCGTTCCGAGGACTCCCGGTCAGGCTGAATTGCACCCAGTCTGATTGCTACAGCATCCCGGAAGAAAATGACAATCGCCCACCGGTGTCGAGCAGCTCGTGGCGGAGAGCTGATCATAGAACTTCGTATCATCATTTTCATGCATGGTTAGGCAAGGTTAATTGAAGGTGTCGTACTTGATCGAGTCACAGGCTCATGGACACGACTCGAGGGCCAATGGCATATGGTGGAGTATCCTCAAGCGTCTCATATGATTAACGCATACTATCCAGACACCGTTCTCCCTAGCACCTTCTGCCTGGCAACCTACAATCTTTGAAGTGTAACTGTTTTTTTCTAACCTCACCGTCTTGGTCTGTCTGACATGGTTGAACCTGGTAGGATCAAAGCCTCAGACAGCACAGTCCCCAGGCTCAATACAGCACGCTTGCCCGACCATTATATCACGATAACAGAGTAGGTCATGGCAAACATAATATGGTTGCTCCATAAAGCGTATACTGGAAGAATCACACGGACAGTTAGGGCCCAGTTTAGACTGTTTCAGTGATGCTAGTGCTGGCTGGCAATCTGACATTTACAGGAGTGAGCATCGGTTCCATCCCTGATCAAATCTTAGTTTGGGCAAGTTGACAATATCTCGTTCTGAAGTGATCTGTGTAGTATGCCATAATGACAAGCTCCTCGTAATAGAACCATACACAGTCCACCTGGTTGAATGTACATGGTAAGTGTAATAAATTTTGATAAATAAAGGATTGGTTTGATCTTCATACCCACGAGTGGTTTTGTTTCCTATGTTAGTCTATATTGTATAGTTTTCGATGGAAATCGGTCTGAGCAGGTCCCATCTCTCAGCCGGTTCTCCCGGTCCACTGCACTTCTACGCAACTGCACTTGCACATCGCTATCGATTGTCTTGGTAATCTTCGTTGAATATCAATTACTCAGATCAATCGATTTCCACACGAGCGTTTGCACCCGTGTTTGCGCTATGCACCGCACCCGAAGAAATGTACATGTTTGGAGAAAATGTACAGCGCAGTCACCACAAATATAGCGCGAGGAAAGCAGCTTTTTCGATCCCGTTTGTGCTCACCTTCTCTAAGCATGACTATACCGACTCCTTGCACACTATCCTGTTTTATCTGCTGTCGTGTCTCAAAAGTGTCCAACTACCTCTGCTCCACTGTGATTTGCGCTAAAGGCACTCATATCGCCCAGTCCAAATATATTTTGCTTCTCTCTGTGGCCTTGCCTTGAATACCCTTATATTACCTTGTTCAATATTCTGCTCACGGTTATTGCAGTAAACCTGCACTAACCTTGAAGTAGTGATGTTAACTGGGATCATCTCCTGAGCCTGCATAATGTTACAACCATCCTTACACACATTCCGAGTACATTCACCGACTTCCCAGCTTGGTTGATCAACAAATTTTCTTGTCTTTTTTGTCAATACGCCGTATGAAACTGTGTTGGCTTGAGTTTACAATTGATCACATATGAAGTTCAGCAAGGGTCATACAATCGATCGGTGCTGTGAGACCAGTAACAACAAGTTGCTGTATTCATCACTCTGAATGGGTGGATATTCGTCAGTGCACATATGTAAAACTGCAGCGTGTTCCTCTGTTTTGGGTCTGAGTCCGCTAACTGGTGCTAATTGTCTGGTCACTTTTTTGTCTGATCGTGTTTATGTGATGTATATAGAATAGCTGTGAACAGTACTGCAGTGATGGAAAAGCAGGTGACTAGCTTGATAAAGTAAGGATGAAACACTTAATGAGTAGTCAGCCAGAGAATACAGGCTTGCTGAACAGACGACATATTACGGTTCTTCATCATGTTTGTCAACGTCATTTGTAAAAGGTGTTCGTTGTCCCTCGTTTGCCAGCCATGAGGCTGAGAGCCGCGCCAGCGTGGTCAGTTGCGATATCTGTATGTGCATGCTCTTGATCTAGGCTGTACATTGGCCCAAAACTTGATATGACTTTGTTAACCAAGGTTGTGCGGCGAGACAATTGTCATCAGTTGCGTGACGAAGCTTGGCCGCCGCAGTTACATGCCTCATCATTGATAGCACAATGTTTCCACTAAATGCAAATGATATTTCTGATGTGGCCAAAGACTTGAAGGTCGCGGATACGAATCTCATTCACATGACAAGAAATTTGCCGTACCACAGTTTGTCTGGGCCGAACTCTTTCGGCCAATGCAAAGATAGCCGAAGAAACCTAACTTGAAACCTCTTTAGGTGATTAGTTGCCAACGTCCTTAAATTGGCCACATAGTCACCTAACTTTTGCAATGTTGCCCGTCGTGCTTGTTAATGATGTAAAGCTATGCCATAAACCCTGGTTTGCTCTTCGCGATTTTCCAGTCTTATCCGAAGTTTCCAACGTTTGTGTACTGGGAAAGACAATTTCGCGTCCAATCGTGTTTGCTTGATACACGCAACGATAGTTAATTCTTGTGTTGTGTCTGCTGCATCGCACATTATTCACTGTGAAAGTGAGCCCAGTGTCCCTAAGTAATGCAAGTTGTGGTCGTTCCGCGAACAAAGTTCAGGAAGTGTCTTCTGTCAGGTTCATGATCGCTTGACCATTCACACGGTTGTTTGAACATTCTCTCAAATATGCCAAATTGTGGCAACCATTGGCACACCTGCTATCTTAGACTCCATACCTCACGTGTTTCTTCATCAATCACTCCATGTGGTACTTTCGGGATCACTAGTACGCCACGTGTGTACGGCCCAACTCTGGAAGTGTGTGCGTGTACATTGTTTCAAAACTGACTTGGTTCCAGCTTATCCGTGATCAAGGTTGTTTGTTTTTCTTTCTACCTGATGTACTTTTAAGCAACCCTTTCTAAGTGCGAGTCGCTCTTCACTCTCCCTCCCACACATTAATTAGCAGCCCTACTGTTGTTACTTTTGTCGTGTCTCACTTGTTCATCCCAGTGCCTACTTGTCTGTGTAAGTGTGTGCATATTTCCGTCCCACATATGTCGTATTTATTCATCTCTTTCTTCATTCACTATGTCCCTTATGCAGAAATTCTTCATGCGTCACTCTCTGACCGATACAAAACCGACCAATGTTTGTCCGACTGGAGGCAATTGTGTGGTCGCCAAAGGTAGCCGCGGCAAATGCCAAATTTGTCGCTATCGAAAATGCCTATATGTGGGTATGAAGATGAAAGGTTAGCCAACTACCTTTCCACTATCTTTGTACCATAGTTCATACCCATTTTCTCCCTCTTTCCATTCGGAATAACTATGGGAAAGAATTTTGTGGGTTATTCATTGATTATTTCTTTTCCGTCTATCATCATGCTTCATTTGCTCGTTTTTATCATGAGTTGTCGTTTCGTTCGCATATACCCCGTCTCAGTGTTGTTCCGTGAGGTTTTTACCAGCTGTCTCCAAGCAAGGCCACTAGGTAACGGTCGAAAACTCGTTCCTTCGGATCGGAATATTTGAAAAACTGTTTCATAAATTTTTTGGCACTAGTGATTTCATGATGATCTTTTCAAAAAATGACAGTAATAAATTCAAAAATTTTCCACCAGTCGGATGAAACACATAAAGCTGCTCAAACAATCTACCTACACATGGCTGGAAGTAATGGGTACATCACACTGCGGTAGACGATGTTGTAAATAATTCTTTCTCGTGGGCAAACAACTATTAAACGTAGCCCCCAGCATAAGCAGTTTTTAAATTCGTTCCACTCTGTTACCTTCTTGTGCATCCTTTCGATATGGCTGGTAGTGTTTTCAACCAATGATCTGAAGTGTTACGCAGTTCTCAACTTAGCTATCAGCATTCGCCGACTTTGCTCGCAGGCGGGTACATAACTTATGACCACCTCGGAGCTTTATCCAATCCGGGCGCGCAAGGCGATCGTGATTTCGAACTCTAGCTACTTTTATCTCAAATTCATTGAATTACGTCAAACTAGGATTCCATTGTACTGAACTTCTAACGTAGGGCATACCTATTCCCGTTGACTTCTGAGTGTAATCCGTCGTGATCACCACTCTGTAAGTCATCTACAACAGCAGCGCTTGTCGGAAAAGACTCATATTTTCGGTTGTTCTTTGTGTTTCTCTTTGGTGAGTCTCCTGTTTTGTTTGCTTTCACAGGCATTGGCTGTCTGTTGCTCCCAGTCTATCAGCATCTGTTTTATCCTTATCATAACTGATACTGCTGCACAAATGTAAGACTTAAATCAATTTTTGAACGACTTTTGATGGTGGGGTCACGGGTATCAAGGAACGGATGTGTCTGTGATAGTAATTTCTTTCCTACAGATGTTTTATTTTGCTGTTCTGTAGTATTTACCGACGCATCCAGAAGTCTGCGCGATATGCCTGATGCAAATTTAATAATTTATAAAATACGCAATTTGCGGTCCCTTTCTCTGTCCTGGATTTGAGCCCTACTGTTTTCCGTCCGAGTTCGCGAAGACACGGACCTGTCGCGGTAGCGATTTACCGTTTCCTAATGTAAGACGATATTCTAGTAGGTCCTTTGACTGACTGAAATCTCCAACCTCCCCTCCTTCTGTGCAGCTGTATGGCCTTGGGCTAAAAATGGTGTCTTTATCTGTCTTTAGTAACCGTTGCCAAAAGATCATTATTCGTGTCTAGTAGCAACAACGGTGTGATCAGGCAACGATGCAATCACGCAGTATGAAGACCTCAGCTGTTTTGTGGGCAGGTGTTACCTGCCTGCTTGGGGGACTCTTGATCACTCAAATCACTGGTTAAAAAGGCTGTCTGAAATGGCACTATGTCACAGTGAGTGCTTGCATTCGTACCACTGCAAGTTCTTTCGCTTAACCATTGTTTTATTTTTTAACCTTTTCGTGAAAAAAAATTCTTCTCATCGCTTATTCCTTATCACCGTTGCACCGAGTAGCGACCCGACTCACAATGTCCTCTGATCAGACTTTAGTCCGTTATGTGTGAGTACGAATAGCAACAACATCTGAGGAGTGTAGGACTATTGCAGTATGTTGACTCATGTCAAGGTGTCCTTTGATCTGGCCACATTGCACTTATTCCTCGTTACGGATTACTCTTTAGCATGCCGCTCGAGCACCTTCTAGACAGTTCACTGCCTCCCAAACACAGATTGGATGATACAGTCTCGAATTATGAAGAGGCCCAGTTGGATCATTCTGGCTGTCACGGTGGAACAAAAAAAACTGAATGCTATTGATCGCTAGGCTTTATGGTATTTGTGCCAGTATCATTGACGTCTTTGTTTCTATCTGATTTTGTCTCCTTCTAATCTATCCCATTCCTACTCGCAAATTTTTGTGTGCTTCTGTCTTAGCCGCTCTATTTTCATTGTGTGTCGAGGCGATGTGATGGGTGCACGTGTGCCTAGACAAATACAGTGTGAGCCATCGTTTTGCCGTCCATTCCCTCAGTTTGGATGTATCCGGAATGTCTGTTTCGATTGTGCGCTTCAGTATGCGCGTGTGTGTGCACGCTAAGTTGTTCACTTCCACTAGGCTTGCTTGAGATTACAAAATCACTGTCACGTGTGTGTATTGTTCTGGGGTCATAGTTGCCATACGTATCGATCACTATTTTTCTCTATCAATTTCAGCTGACAGTGTGCCTCCCTTCATATATGTGTGACTCTTTTTGTAGAGCCATTTGTAATAGTTGAGTTTGTTGCAGTTTTGAGTTGAGTGGTGGTTTGTCCATCTCGAGTCTTTCTGTTAATCTAAACTCGCAGAAGCACCGGTCAGGTATTTTATCATGATCACAAGGATGCTCGTAAGTGATAGTAACTAGCCCACTTTCCCAGCTTATTTCACGCTTATTTTCATGCAGTGTGGTCAGTGACGCCTAGCACTTCTGTCTTCCGTCTGACGGGTTCTTTGTCCTCGATCAATTTCACCTGGTCAGGACAGGTAGTGTCGCGGTCGCCCTTGTCCGGCGCTACGTTGTGTGATCCAGTTAGCTGGCATTTGAAATCACGCTGGTATATTTGACTGCGTAAACATTTTTGTCTACGCTCCTAGTCGCCTGTCTCGTCTCAGCCCCAGTTCAACTGAGGCATGCACCTGGCTTGCCTGTGGATTGGATGAACACACCACTCGCGCCACACGGCTGGGTCAGTGTTGGAATCGGCTGTCCTATGTACGCGCTAACATACCACGCACTAATACGATCGAAAGCAGTACCAAAACACGCGCTTTGACCTGGTCAGCGGACAGGGCGTTCTGTTGTAGATGAGTGCTTGTGTGTACGCATAGTCGCGTGATGCCCATTGAGACACAACAGCTGGATGAGGTCATTCGCTCCGCTGCGACGAGCGTGTCGCGCATCAAACGTACTGCAGTGACACGCGTGATTTGGCCCAGTTGATCGCTGTCCATTCTCTGCACAGCGTTCACAATTAACGGGCTTGCGTACTCTAATATCTTTCATAAATATCCTTCATCAGGATATCGGGGTGCCATTGTCCTTTCTCTGACGGATCACACCAGACCCAAACTGCTTGATAAAACCAATATCCCGAGGGTAGGCTGTTTGAATTACACAGTAGTTGTAGAACCATACCTCATCATGCCGTTCATGTTCGGATATAAGATTAGTACTCTTTTAGCCAACATGATGTTAGTTGTTAGGTTCCTCTGTGTTGTGATTCAAATGTTTCCGCTTTTACATAGGATTTTCTGTCGTACAAACCCTTTATCACATGCAGGTCAGACACTCAATTCACCCAAAGCCAGGCAGTATTGGGTTTTTTTTGGATTCGGCTCCGTAACTGCGGCCGAATTTTTCTCTCTTTGTTACCACTGAGCTATCTTGCGTTCACCTCGACCATAAAGTGCGCGAGCGGAACCATATTTGACACAGCACTGGTTGTGGTATACGGAACAGTTTTCTCCTCACTTATGTGTGGTAATTACATGGATATCATTGTCAAAGGTCTCTTCGTGTGGTCCATTTCAGAAGTAGCCCTCGTTCTCATACGGTACACTTGTTATAGAAATTTATGGGTTTTCATTCTGATCATACGCTAAGATCCTGACCTCAAATTCTCATGAAGGCTAGTGATATTCCCCCTGTTTCATCGACGTCAGATTAACTGAACGAGTTTAGCACATCAACGGTAAATGTGTTCGTTACAGTTATCGGATCCATGGTTCGCCATCGAGAACTAGTGAAAGCCTGTACATGCATGTAAACACGTTTTAAACTTTGTAGCGTGCTTATGGATACCACGGCTTAGGCTGTCACTGGTCCTACCAGTGTTTCACGAAGAGTCAACAGTCTTGCTGTCACAAATACGCCATTGTGTTTCCAACCAGTGGTGTAGGTGATCATACAGTTTCCAGCCTGATAGTTGTTACTGCTCAGCTGAACAGTTGAGGCTTGCTTGGCTGTGGCCAGCGATTGCTTGACCACTTTATGCTTTCTTTCAACTGTCTACTATTGTATTGAATAATACGTGATTTCATAGACGATCCATGTGTGCATGCTGATCACACGATCCAATCAGGTCGATTGTGCACTTTTATCACTTGTATATCCGTAGTGAACTTTCCGATTTTCAAAATGCACGTCAACAGATGGTTACGTTGATCACACAATTAGCCTCTTTCACGCAGGCTAGTTGGAGAAGACTACGATAATCGAATACCGAAGGTTTACATGCATCTTTTTCAGGAGTAGGCCAGGGTGTAGAGTTGAACTAAGTGCATGCTCACATTGTAATCTCTCTCTTTAGTTAACTTATAATGTTACAGAGAACAAAGCTTTGCCAGTGCACCGCGCGCTTTTCCAACGCTTATAAACACAGCCAGCAATATTACAAGCTGACACTTTCAACGCTATCCAGGCAGATGAAGCAATCAACCATCTCAAGCGACCTGCTCTCAGTAGCATCAGTAAGCCAAGAGCTAACCCAGTCTTTTGACAACACTACACTTTATGCGTTACCTATATCATTTAGCCGGCTCGGCGTGGTTTGTATGTTGTCTGCTGAAGAGCCAGCTAGAACGGTGTCGTCAACATACTGATTATCACTGACATTGTGTAGTACATCTCTCTCTCTCTCTCTCTCTCTTGACTCCAATCTTGTATGCGTAGTGAATCCCTACCTTATCAGATGTGTACAGTGCTTGTGGTAGGTCCACAGTATTGTCACGCATTACTATACTTACATTGATGGATGTAACTCTGTCAACCTTAATTCTCTCTGCATATCTACTTGGTAGCTTGTCACCGTGAAGTTCGTTGTCACTTAGTAGTCACGTAGTAGCAAAGACTGTGGTAGTATTAAAATCGAAACGTTCGAACTGTTATCAGACAGCTCTTCCATTGCACTACCTCATGAGTATAGTGAAACGAATATTGTTTTGCTCAGTTGTAACTTATCTATGGGACTTACGCTGATTTTGGTGAAGGTCAGAATGATGCGATGTCAATCGCGCTATTTCTGGGATTCTCGTTGATAGTGTGTAATTCGTTCGTGACCCACTCACATTCGTCTAGCTTCAGCTGCTTGGGTTTTTTGTCTGCACTCCTTGAGCCTTACACGGTTCATTTCGTCTTCGTTATCAGAACTAGAACCTATGATGGTGCAACCGCCCTGCAGTGACTATCTTTCAGGATCCGGAAAAACGTTCACTTCATGGAAATGGTTGTCATGAGATTTGGTAAGCACTTATACATTACGTGGACTATACCACCCCGAAAAAATGAAAGACACTTCGGTCTCACTTACAATCCCTGCTAAGACTGTTCACCACTAAACACCACAGATTTCTGGCGCGGTGGCATTTATGATATGCCGCTGAGCTTCCTTGAAATTACTGCTCAATGACAGTGGGCAGAATTTTTTATTTGCCTGGACAACTATGGTTGTGAGATTGTTTTAAACTTGTCTTTCTCGTTGCTTATTTAATAATTCTTTTTGATTGCAATGGATAATGCCTGGTTCCAGATTATTGATAAAAATTATGAAACAATCAGATAAGTAACATCGCCCCTTCTATTGGTGTTGATCAAGCCTCTTCGGAATGCTGTGTCAGACAAGTGGTATGAACCTAAACCATTTAGTTCTTGAGGTGTTGCAATGAGAACTCCATACAGCAACCACCTTTCTAGATCCAAAACAGTGGTCTCCCTAGGGACGTTGTCTTCGTGAGGAAGTTTGAAAAACAGCTATACATTATTATGTAAGCTGTACTCACTTAAAAATGTTAAAATTTTATCAGTTTCGATTTTTATCTCTGTACAGTCTGTTTGCCAGTATCAGTTGCATATCTGCCAAATGTGTGATGCCCTTCTATCTGTTGTCGTAAGTCTATATAAAAGCTGGTCACTTTATGAAGCAATTTCGTAACATTCCTAATAACATACACACGCAACCCTGCGCAGATTGCCGCGGATTGTTTGATCAATACACTCTTTTCCTCGTTGGTTCACAGTCTAAGGTCTTCTCTCTTCTGTTTCTCCCAAGTAGCCACGGGTGCATTCCACATCGTTGTCCAAGATGTACATATGTGAAAGAGAGCTGGAGGGTAACAAAAGTTTGAAAGCTCCTGCACCCCCAAACCAAGAAGGCTTGCCAAGGATGACCCGGTAATGAAGACCTCAGCTTTATCCCATGGCTAGTACCAACCCGCAGGCTGCATACTCCCTAATGAACACATGCAGCTATTGTTGACTGTTTGCGCTTAACGGAATGAATCACTACCATTTTTTCACAAAGTTTAATAACTGACTTCTTGAGTTTGGCTGTTGTACGATATCCTCCGGTTAACTGTGCTGTCGATTCACAGTGTGACCAGTGTACAACGTATTCAGCATTCTTTGCTCTATGTTCGTTTATCTGACCCTGGATCTGTCGATTTACCAGCATCTCACTTTTTCCACAATCGCTTCGAGGTCTTCTTGGTACCGCTCCTCTAGCTGACAGCGACAGAGCAAAATGTTCTGACCCGGTAGTTGAAATGTTGGCCGCGTGTGACAATGGTTGGTTGCCATACGAGGATTTTGTGAATGTCAAACATGTGTTCACTGTAGGGGGTTAGGGAGACAATCGCTGTAAAGCAGGATGATAGGGCAGACATCTCACAGAATCGAACTGTAGCAGCGGCCGCTAGAAGGCGGTCGACGTAAGGAGTTTTTATCAATAATGTACCCATAAGACAACCTTGTGAATTACAAATGTATCACAAATGAATGAATTCATTACAGATGAATTACAAATGTAAGGGCAATAAATGGAATGTGATGCAGATCACATATAAGGATATCAATTACTAAGTGGAATAAATTAGTCTGGTGGGTCATTAACAATCACAGTTCAGACACCATTGAACACAACAATCTGCCGACAGCGTTCTCAACCGAACGTGTTGATATGTTTGAACCCCAGCACACAGGTGTTGTTGACCCCAGCTTCGACATCAATGCCTACGTGTCCTCAAACGGGTCCACACACTGGTCGTTAGGTTAATCAGCACACGCAACCGATGTACGACGTGGCAAGTGATAGGTTCATATACATGTGCTCTATCCATACCAATAACACACTCAAAGGTATATTCACAAAGTCAGTAGCATATGTAGTTGCAATTAAAACTTGTTCACTAGATTTTACACTCAGCAAAACAACACTCGGATCCAATGATATAGAAAGCAGTTGGACATCAATATCGAAATGTACCAGTTAAAAGATAGCTTACAGTATGTTGTTTATCGGTTCCTATATGCGTGACAGTAGACACGTTTCTCCTTAGCTATCACGTTTGTAATTTCGATTTCTGATGTTTTGGTTCAAGTCACTTTTTGTATACTTTTGGAAATGTCACCTCGAGGATGCCCATTTGTTTGCCTAAGTTCAAGTAGGTCATGATTCGGCTACTGTTTAGATGGTGTCAAACGTGATAACATGTCACACGGACTTGTTTGATCTTAAGATTTCCATCGTTTTGGATATTCCAAATTCATACCTACCCTCTTATCTCAACTTACAGAAAAGTCAACATAAACTGATTAGCTGATCTACCGCACCATAATTTTCATTCAGAATATCAAAAAGCGTTGACTTCTTTCTTCTCAAAAGATTTAGGTGTAACCGATTTTTCATTGATCACTCGCATTTTTCGACCAGAACTCTGTTGTTGTCTAGATTTTCAGTTTAGCTGCAGCTTAACGTGATTTCTTCACAAGGCTAATGTTTTTGCTCAATTTAGGAGTTGTAGTTTTGTCTCCCAATTAGTTTTCAACCTCATATGATCTTTTTTTTTAAACTTTCACCATATGCGCATTTTGCCAGTTGTCTTGCTCTCCAGTTTGTCACTATATCTCGAGGATTTATTTCCTATTTTTGGTAAGCTCCCTCCGGTTGCAGCTATCTTGTCAAAATGCAGCCAATTTCACTTCTTACAGCAATGGGCGTATTGTTTCCATAGACAAAATTCTAAAACCTCCAGAAGTTTGTTGAGATCCGAAGTACATCTCTATATCCTTACCCAAGTGCGATCAGAGATCTTTTTGTCTTATTTATGTCTCGATTCCCTTCTAATTTGTCTAGTACGCTATCACGTTAGTCATGGGCGTGTTGTGCTTAAATTGAATTCGAACTTAACAGGCAACCGTTTTGCCGAAGTTGTGACTATTTTATCCATAGGGTTTCCGATACCATGACTTGATTTATCACGGAAACTAACACGCACCACACACAATTCACCACCTTGCGCGAACACACTCGTTTGCATATAAGCTTTTCTTGGTCCCTGTCCACTTGACCAGTCCTCATTTGAGCATTATTCGCGTTTCCCAACCTCCATCCGCGGTATTCCGTACGCCCCTGGAATGGTGATTTTGTTTCATGCTACTCAAGAAGTAATCCACAGTATCCCCGTTCATGCATTTACTATGGTACAATTGTCGTGGATAGTGCACCACCTGACACATTTCTTCTGCAGCAAGGGATTTTGCTGCGCTTCGTTACACTCTGGACGAACCCCAATTCCAAGCGGTGTTTGGCCTAAAGCTGATTATGTTTGTCAATGCGATCATTTAGCGCTTGCCCTCATCTTCAGATGTAAGCAAAATGCTTCTAAGTAACCCGTTGGATTTTTTCGGTCGGAAGTTGTTGTGATTGTTTTTGAAGCCTGTTTGGCCCTGCACTCACGAATCGCAGATTTGACACATTATTTATGTTCAGGTTAAAACTCTAGTTTGTTTGACAGTTACATTTTTCAGCATGTATCCTGGCTTGTGGGCACATCTTTCATTGACTTGGTTCTTCTGTACTTTCTCTCCTTCTCTACAGACCCAGAAACACAACCCGATATTGATATCTCGAACATTCCATGTCGTGTGTGCGGTGGACGATCGTCAGGGTTTCATTTCGGCGCGCTTACTTGCGAAGGTTGTAAAGTGAGTCGTGTTCTACACAATCCATTACGTCTATTGCTCTGTCATCATCTGTCACTTTGGACTCACCATATGCTCACAGCTTTTATTTACGCTACCTGGAAACTGGATTGGTATTCTCGGGACTTATTTATCTGAAACAGAAGTTTGAACAAAACTGTTAGAACACGAAAACTGGTAGATGCAAGCATTTCGTATTGACTCGTCAGTACCAAATTTGCAATAACATGAAACGGGTTTTTTATATCGAGCAGTTAGGGAGCAGGGTTGATAGTCAATCGGTGGTTTAGGAAAGGTCACTACGTCCAGGGAAGGGTCAAGTTTACGAGCAATTGTTTCTGAACACACAAGGTCGGCTTCAGTCGATTGATTGCGACCGCCTCAGCAAACCGCAAGAATCTTGGATTGGAGTGACGTAATAGGATTCTGAATGCACACATTGGGTCGATAACGTGACCAGTGGTCAGGACGTGTCTTGCGACTGCGGACGCCGGTTGCTTGCGTGTTTCAACAACACTGTCGTTCTTCTGTAATACAGAGCTCTGCACCCACTTAGGCAAATGTTCCTTCACTCTGGAGATCAAGCACCTCTCGGTTCTGCCTATGTAACTTTCTTTGCAGTTACATGTAAATTGGTAGACACAATGTGAGGTGGCACCGACAGGCTGATCTCCTTTGATTGAAGGGACAGGCAGTTTCTGGGTCCGGGCTAATACACAGAGTTCCGCTGCGTTAAATGTTCGTTTAATCGAATTCACTAGTCTTTGGGTTGTCTGATGCATGCTATAATCACCTTTAAAAGGCAATTCTATATAAACCTTCTTTTTTCTAACTGTGGCCACCTGTTCGGAAGGTGGTTTCGGTCTACTATGCCTTTCTATGAACCTTTTTGGATACCCGTTAGATTGTAGTATAGATGTGATCAAGTCTAATTCCTTCGCAAGACTGTCCTGTGTACATATTCGTCTTGCTCGTGTGAATAGTGTATTCACCAGTGCGCGTTTGTGATGGACCGGTGTGAAACTACCGAAGTTCAGGTATTGACCCGACCACGTGGATTTCCTATAGACGGCTCTTTTGATAGAGCCATCCTCCCGGCGACTAATGAGTATGTCTAGAAACGGCAAACAGTTGTCGGTCTCAAATTCACATGTTACTTTCAGGTTGGGATGACAACTATTTAGGCGCTGCACTAGGTTATCTATTGCCTGCTTGGACCGACTGAACGCTAGTGTATCATCGACGTAGCGTTTGTAATATGACAGACCCGCTATGTCTGTGGCTAACTCCCGCTCAATCTTTAACATGAAAAAGTCTGCCAGGATGGGCCCTAATGGACTTCCCATGGCTACCCCGTCTATTTGGCGGTAGCACCGATCAAGAAAACGGAAGCTGATGTTTTCAGTACATAACAATAATGCTTCCCTCAGAATATCATTAGGTAGAGGCAGAGTAATGTGGCTCATTTCAACGAGCTCACCAATAAAATCGATTGTCTCGTGTAACGGGACATTCGTGAATAGTGACTGAACGTCTATAGAACACATCAACTCATTAGCAAGATTGATGTTTTCTAAGTCACTGATCAATTCAAAAGAATCTTTAATAGAATGTGTTTGAAACTTTTGTTTCAATGGAGTTAGGATTTCGACTAACCAACGTGCCAATTTATGGTACGGAGAATTGGTCATTGCCAGGATAGGCCTAAGAGGCATCCCAGATTTGTGTGTTTTAGGGAGGCCGTAGAGCTGAGGTGTCGACGACCCACATGGTTTAAGAGCTTTGTAAGTCCTGTCATCGATTAAGCGCAGCTGTAAGAGGAGTTCGAGATGCCGTGCTATGCGACCTTCTATTTCATTGACGTTGTCTACGGTGTCTATTTGCTGAAACTTCGTTCGGTCCTCTAGTATTGACAACATCTGTACATATGCGTCCCTGTATAAAATGACTGTCCCAGAGCCTTTGTCTGGCTTAAGTATTACTAGATTTTTTGATTTAAGTTCTTTCAGTGATTGCAGGTGTTGCCTTGTGATAGCACACCGGCCGTTGATTGGGGTCATGATAAACCCGTTAGCTATATCAATCAGTTTGGTCTTAAGCCAGCCTAGGTTGTCAGCAGTAGTTGACTGAAGGTCTGATAATTGATCAATTAAGCTCTCAAATTGAGCTTCAATGTAAATACGATTAGGCCTGTATGATGGTATTTTATAATCTAGACCCAAAGCTAATGCTTCTAATTGCATAGAATTCAATTGTACTGAAGAACAGTTCAATACATACTTACTGGGATCCAGTGGAACTGGTTCTTCAGCAGACTTCTTACGTGACTTCTGCAAACGGTTGATGTAAGTTCTCTTCGTACGATTATCTATTGTTTTTTAAAATGGATTTTGGAGTTTCCTATACTTCGGATTCCGTTTTTGTTTATGTACTTCTTTGACTCCCAAACTTTTCATTCCTGTTGACCGGTCGAACCGAGTGGACTGGTATCTCCGCGTAGCGAACGATCTCTCCGTTCCCACCATATACTCCCGACCATACAATTATAAGTTTAAGCTCGGACCGCCTCAACTTACACCGTCTGTGTTCGGGCAGTCTGGCGGTACCCAAACGTTTCCGCATTTGACCCGATCTTTCACGTCATGACCACTTCGTTCTGTTGAAAATACCAAGCCTAACTTACACACTAATAGCAAGTGGTGAAAGGTGTTTTATTTGTATATATCAGTATCCGTGACTCTAGCTGACTCTTCAAGTTTGACCACAATTTTCGCTACATTATCTTCTGTCTGCCTCTTATCAAACGCTTCCATACAGACAGGTTAGGAAGCAATTGCCACCTGTGATTTTATGAGACCAACTGTATGTCTGCGCGAGAGAGCTTTAGCCTGTGAGCACTCCGACACTGACATTGATAGACACAACCTAAGTAGGTTGTTCATTACGTTGACTGCACGTGAACCCTTAACACTATCTTGAACGCCTTTGGCAGACAAAATATGACATTCTGGTCTCGACCAGCTAGGTGGGCATCGCAGCTTATTTTAAGTCTGGTTAACACTACCTTTGTTTGTGCGTATTTTTATGTGCCCCCGAGCTAATCCTTCTTCCATGTTCGCTTTCCAGGGCTTTTTTCGACGTACTGAAGGCTCGGCCAGCTCATTGGTTTGTGTCGGGGGTCAGAATGCATGTACCATCACTCCACGCAGTCGGAACGCGTGTAAAAGCTGTCGTTTTCGTCGCTGCATTGTAGCTGGAATGTCTAAAAAAGGTAAGCTACTTCCGAAGAAAACGAAATTTGGTCAGAGATCCCTTACCCTCATGTAGAAAAAATAAACAACATATCTTAACCCTCATTTACCGTAATTAGTTAAAGCAGCCCCCTGTGTTTTAAAGAACACAGAACGTACTTCTGTTTCGAACTCAAAACACGATGCTCCCTGGGATGTCTGTTATGTCCAAATACTGGTGGACCCCTTTTCTCTTAGTGGTGGACAGTTAATATGGAAGAATCATAAAGTTACATTAGGTACATCATTCTTGAACTAGGTCCACTGTTCACAATCCATGTGTAGACTGAAAAGCGTTCTCGTTCAATCGTAGCTTTCGAGATCAGGCTAACTTCATCCAGCCTACTTTGGACAGGAGCACTGCTTTGGAATTTCACCTCTCTTAGAGCTCGTCAGTAGCGCCTGTCCTTGTCACGTGCGGATTTTGAACTCTGGCTGCGTTTTCCTGAGGCACCGCAGGTGCCACTGCAAGCACTCCGGTTGCCTAACCGCTTCGAAAGCGGAGGTCACCTGTCCTGGTAACTCCTGTAGGTGTCCTCACAATGTGGTCTTCAACCTGAAATCATAAGCGAACTGAACGATATTTTAACTGCTGACAAATGGTAGGGGTTTGACTTGACACAAATTTAACCCCATTCACGTTTCATATTTTCAACCAACAACACATGATATTCATTGATTTATTGTTCTTCGGGGAAATCTCCACACTCCCGTTGTCTAAAATCTACCTTATCCCAATACAACGGAAGCTCGACGTACCCGTTTTCCGTTCGAATTTATGCTTGCTTTCAGCCACCTATTGGAATGATGATTTGTTCAACCCACCGTAGATTTTGAGGGCTTGATTTTTAACACTAGTCATGTCCTCCAAGTGACGCGTTGTTGCTCCGTACCATACCGAACTGTCGTGCTGTACGTCAACGAAGTCTAACTCAACATCAAACGATAGATGTTGATGGATAAACCGTCGTGTCCGACTTGGTTCCCTGCAACAAATAATCAACGGCAATACGGGCTGTTAGTCAAAATCCAGGTGGCGCGTGCATTGTGCATCTTAGGTGGATGGACTCGATCCGAATGACGTGTAAACAGAACCACTGCCGTTCAACGATCCCCAATGAATGGCAAACTCTGTTCTTCACCCCCAGCGCTTTGTGAGTTAGGTTTCTTTTGAACTAAAAGTTCTGGGCTGGGATTCCCAAGCTGCCCTTCTTTTACCTGGGTATCCGTAAATCGTTCTCTCAAATCGTGAACCCATATTGGTAATTTGGCCTATATTCCTTGCCCGAGTTGTCGACGATCGGTTTTGCTCTCAAGTCACATCTGTTACACAAAACCAACCTCACATTTTCCCATCTTCTATTAAGTAATTCTATACTTGGTGAACCCCCGTCCCATTTACGTACATTCACATCCACCTGAGACTCTCCTCGTTTGCTGCTCGCAACGGAGACCATATCCAGACTGATAGCGTGCCAAACACCAAAATGATATTTTTGCCTAGCGGAAACAAACTTCTACTTATCCCCGAGCACAATTCAAGCTTACCACATTCAGTGTTCGGACACTGTTGCAGACAAGTCAACAGACAGCTCTTGTACGTAATTTGGAAACGCTCGTCATCTGTATCTGTTGTCTTACTCAAACACGGCTTCAGGATTCCGGTGATGTGCTAACACTTCAACCTCCATGAACCGCTCCATCACGCGCGAACAATATACCCTTGTCTAACGATTCTGGCTCAAGCCACCGGCCAAGCCGATGTTGGATGCACCCTAAACGCATACGCATAGAAGGCGCTACTCGATTGGATACCCATCAACAGGCGTCTGTCTTTGCGTTGTCAGGCTCGAACGTATGTATTGCTGAATCTTCGAGATGCGCGCGTCATAATGTTGTTCGTGACTGTCAAAAGTGATGTTTATCATCAACCCACTAACCTTCCACACACTGCGCGGTGAACGGACCTTGTAGTACTGAGTGGAGACTTAAACGCTCAAGTATGCGAGCTAAACACTGATGAGCGTGACCCGGGTGGCCGACACTCTTACTCTACTCGTCGAACAGATAACGGTGGACGTTTGTTTTCGTTCCGTGCTCATAACGACCTGCTTCTGGCAAGTACTAATTTTGCACACTCCAGGCGCCAGCGCTCCACCTAACGACCTCCATCGACAGTCAACCGTGGACACAGATTGACCACATGGCCGCAGGCTATTGGTGGCGTGTTTGTTTTCAGGAGTGTAAGTCAGTTTGGAGCACCTATGTAGATCCCGATCATGTGATGGCATGTGCCAAGTTCGTTCAACGTTTTAATGGGGAGCCATTTTGTGGTTAACCAAGAACGGACGTATCTAACGTAGCAGAGGAAAAAGCACCTTACCCTTTCGGATTCGAAATTGCAGAAGACACTGCTGTAGTCTGTGAGGGTTCACGGGGAATCTAGTTTGCCAGTTTAGTGTGACGTTCGCAACCCCACCCCCTACCCCGCCGCAAGTAAAAGTGCTACTGCAAAACTGATGGGACTGCGCTGTCTCTCTTCTTCAATAGTGGGCCTTTGGAGGCAGTTGAAAAATCCATTTACCTTGGGTGCTGTATCATCCCTGGTGGAATGTCAGATGAGGTTACAAATCGTATGTTCAGTTCTCGAATGGCGCTTATCTAATTGCGCCACATGTGTCGTCTGTATTATCTCAGTCTTTCGGTGGAGAGGCAAGTGTACATTGTTACTGTAAGGGCTGCTCTATTGTACGGCTCCGAATCCTGGTCCATTCGCGTAGTGGAGTACTCGTTTTCGACCAGCAGTGTCTACGAATAATTACTGGCTTGTTGTGAGAACGTCATGTCAGCCTTGATGGGGTTTTTCGACCAGTCTTCAGGATGGCTAAACTCTGTCGACCTCTGGACATAATGATCTCGTCTCAAAGGCTCGTTGGCTTGGTCACATTTTACGACCACCAACCCACCGCCTGCCACGTCGTGCCTTATTTGCATATGGTGGGTTAGGCTGAAGGCTGCAACCTAATGGTCCCAGGTTTGAAGGCACTTACAGTGAAAATTGCTTCCATAGAGTGTTCCCATCCTCCTAACTGATGAGCACCTTCGGTTGAGAACGTTTTCTGTTGTAACGAAGAACAGAGGTCATTGGTGCTGGTGTTGTAAATCTCTATTTGCACCGGTGTAGTTCCCCCCTCACAACTTTGTTCGTATCTTCTTCTCACAGTGCATTTTTCGCTCTATATATTGTGACACGTTTACCACTTCATATGATTATTTTGTGTTAAATATATATCTCCAATGTCATATGCACCTGTGACCTCAGCACGGTGAGGCTGTCCCGACAAGACCTTTAAGGGTATGCATCTGGAATAGAGCAATGAAGTTAACGGAGTTGTTCGGTCTTTTTGTTGTTCCATTCAGTCAGTCGAGGTTGGGGGCAACTGGTAATTCACACTATCCACATCTCTTAGTCTCATCTATTGACTGACACTGAAGCACGCGACCGATTAATTTCGCTTGCTGTCCAGATGCTAACAGAACGGAGTCTTCGGAAGAACGAGCCTCTGATTGTGGTGGGCTTACGGACTGATTTGCACTCTCACCACGAATTCGGGCGCCGGTGTGTCCAAAAAGTGGCTCTAAATGAAGCCACCTCTGAACCGCAGATGTGTTGCTCTGGTTTCACCAAGTTGGTAGAAACTTGAAATGCGGCCGTGAACTTGAGTGACGACAACGTTACTCCGTGGGATCGTGAACTACAGTTTCAACCGCCGTGACACTTTTCAATACTATCTGCTATTTATAGCAGTCAGGCCGCTTCTCACAAGGTCGGTTGTCTCAGAGAGAACTGTTGTATCGTCCGGAATCTTGACAGCCTTACTGGCAACTTAAAGTTTACGCTCCACTCTTCATTGTGGATGCATTCTGTGTTTCATCCGGTTGGAATCACTTATCACAGCTTCCTACCTATGCAGCTTCCAGTCAGCATCCTGATCTCGAAGCCTCCCAGTGGACTTGGACGGCAATGTTCCGTTGAACAACGTACTGACTCTCTTAGGTGGCAACACTCTAATTGTTATCTGGTTCAATAGGCAAGTTTTAGATTCAAACGTTGCTCCAAAATGTCTGGGTTGTTTCACTTTCTGATCTAGTTGTGAATACGATACTGCCTATTGCACGTAAACAGATGCCCTCTAAATTGTGTTTTAGCTGGATAGAGCGCAGAAGTGAACGTGCTGTAGTATGTTAGCTTGACATGGAGACCTTAGTCATTAACCTTATCTAGGTCCAAATTTGCAGGTTATCAGTAAGTGAAACCTGAGTGAGGCCTCTTTAGTTAACGCAACATTCTACCCATTACGCCACTATCTGACGGCAAACTTGGTCATACGTGTTAGACTAGATATTTTCAAACACCATAGGCCGTCATAGTAGCCGGAGTTTGAACCCAGAACCATGTGAACGATAGTTAGCATGGATATCCTTATGTTACCCACAGATGTCATTGTGTTACACACGTCATACTATGTGGTTCATAGTCGTAACCACAGACGTTCACGCGTATCTCAACTCTTCTCATCCTCCTGAGAGTTTGTCTTTTATTGTGATAGGCAGTCTGTTCAGGTCAGTGATAAAACAGTCAAAACTCTGACAGCATTTGTTATCTGTGGCCACTTCCGGCACCTACGTGTCATCACCACTCTCTTTTCGTGTGTAGAATGCCTCAGCACACATAGTCCTTCTGTGTGCGAAACTTAGCTTGTTCGTGCGAATGGTTCTGGTGGTATTATACCTGTGTTGTCCGGGCACTGCATAATCACCCGTACGATTCGTCCACGTGTTTTCAGAAAAAGTTAGTCTAAAATATTGAAAGGCATTTTGTTACGGAAGCATTCGCTTCAGCACCTCAGACACGTCTCTGTGTATACCAATTTGTCCCTTACCGCCTGCCCACTTTTTCGTGATTTGTATTTGACCTGAAACAAGTAGCTAGGTGGTCAGTATGTAACATGGGTTCGAAGGATGAATGTTTCCAAACTGAAGCACGTGGTTAGCTAACTTGTTACCACCTTTATGCTTGTGCTTCAGAGAATCACACAACCTGCAACTTAAATCAACTACACTCTTTTCGTGAGATGTATTTCCTTTATTCTCGTTTCCAAGATTGTCCCTTGCGCTTTCCACTAGCTTTGCATCGACACCGGACTCGTTGTACTAAGTCTGGTTCATATGCACTGTCCGCTAACAGTACTGTCCTTCCGATTGGAAAATGACATGCATCCGTGACCGGCACCATTTAGTCCTCTTCTTCAAACATTCATTTTTACGAAGGTTTATTTTCTCACATTTATCGTCTAATATTGAATCGCGTCTATGTCCTCGTGCGGTAGGGATTTGAAAAAATCCGTCGCGTGAGACCCACGGGGTTTCAAGACTAATCACATAGTGGTAATCACGATGTGCCTTATCAGTCGGTGGCCTGTTACGGGCTCGCGTCAAGTCGGTCGGAAATCTGAGTTGGCAGGTCATTTATTTTCCCTAACAGAGCCGTAGGACCCGGTGTTTTACTACAAACTCGTAAGCCATTACACGACATGACACTGAAATTCTGCTTCAACTGTAGTAGTTTATCAGTCGACACGAAGTGGAGCAAGTTACAGGGCATCTCATTGCAGTATGATGATAAAACGTGAATGTCATACAGTGGATTGTTTCATTCCTCGTCGCTGTTCTTGTAGGCTGTAACGGTTGTACCGGTTGATGTTCACCGGATGGAGGGTATTATAGCTCGAGTGGCCGCTGATCTGGGTGGAATTAGTAGTAACGTCGAAGATGGCTTGGTTTCACATCCAGTCTTACCGATAGCTATGACTGGAAAACTTTTCCACTGGGTATCAGCAGCGTCATTGTAGGTGAAGTGCGCAAGACTTGCAAATAGCGGAACGGTGCTCTAACTGTTTCCTAGGAATATACGTCTGGTTTTTCATATTTCCCAAATCACCTGACTGTACCTAGTTCTGATTGTGAGACATACGCTAGTTTTGTTCAGTGGTTATTGTTTGATCGACGGAGCCCTATCGAGGTATTTTATCAGTTACAATCCTTCCTGTCTTACTCACATTATATATTTCGGAAGTTCTGAATTTGTCAAGAATCTCACTCCCTCTCGCCGGTTCATCATCCTCTTTTTGCCCACTCGTTGTGAGAGCACCTCAAATTGTGTATGTGAGAGGACGA
The DNA here is from genome assembly GCA_008508345.1 of Paragonimus westermani. Lineage (NCBI taxonomy): Eukaryota > Metazoa > Platyhelminthes > Trematoda > Plagiorchiida > Troglotrematidae > Paragonimus > Paragonimus westermani. The sequence goes on along the minus strand of QNGE01000810.1, from coordinate 149,198 downwards.
TAAGATAATGTTTACTGGAATCTTTAGTGGGAGGGGGCGGTTATTTAGCTCCCTTCCAGTTTTCATTCGGTAGTTATGTTGTTTTGTACGTCCTATCCGCAGACGAATACATTTTAGATGTTTTCAATGTCTCTCGCATTCCTGTTCAACCTTGATCATTTGTTTGTCCTACCAACCATAGCATATCTGGTGCAGTGGGCACATTCCCCCCACCCTCTGTTACAGTGGTTGCCGTGTCCAATTTCAATTGCTGTTGTAGCAATAATCGCAGCTCCCCTATCACAGAAGCGATGGACAGCGTTTTCCAGCCAACTGTTGTCGCATGTTGTTTGCTCGTCCGTTCTGGCGCGCACACACACATTGTGGACATGGTGGTATTGTACTGGTAACCCGATTCACATGTATGGTTTATCACTCCGATAAACATTGGCTCTAGAGATCCATGTTCCCGTATCCGCCTCCATTGTCGCCCACTGGTGACTGGTGTGGTCGGGTAGGGGGTAGGATTATCTACTGGACGGGTAGAGCACTTAACTTCGCATCAGACCTAGACATCCCGCGTCTGACTTCATTCCGTTTGCGAATGAGCACGCAAACTCGTGCCGGTCTGTGTCGACATATCCCGGAAGTATACGGTAAACGGGTGTGAAGCCGTTTGTTGTGAACTGACTATGTTGACCGGCCAGCATCTTTCTAGCCCATTCATCGATGTTGTTGATGATGATCTGTGACCCAGTGTGTTGAACAAGTATGGTAACAAAAACAACAGTCGCCGTTGTTATTACTTTGTACATTTCTAGCGTCCACGTATGTGTTTATGTGCATTTGCAGCTTCTTGTTGGACATGCCATCAACATTTTGTTCCGCATTTGTCCCTGATGTTGTTGCTTTCATTGCATCATCTGCACACATTTGCTAAAGCTCTTTATGTATGCCTTTGTTTGTCTGTCTGGCCGTTTCGTTTGAAAGCCATAAATCACCAGTTTTGTACACCCGACATCCTCACGACTCAGCTAGTCACTCGATCGCCACCTTCCTCTTAATGTTCCGTTTCCTGATGTACGCCATATAATCCGAACCAATTAACCATTTCGGAACAAATTGTATATTTTGTGTGCCCATATTATTAACCCTACCGTTAGATGAAATTGATTGATGTTGTCCGACGGCTCTTTGTAGAATTCAGCTGGCTTTTACGAAGTGCATGCTGTTACCTCTCTTCTACTGACACCGCCCTTATTACTGTTCAGTACTCTCCGGGACCGTTTCCTTTGCATTGTGCTTTTCTTTCACTGATAACTGGTGAATTCTGAATCCGTTGTTTTTGATATATTCAGTGTACATCAAAAAATGTATCAACTTACTGTTACTGACTCACTAGCTGTATATTGAGTTATCCACGGTGAATAAAGCGATTAATTGATATGTGACTTGCTTGCATGGACCTAGCTATAGCTAGTGAAGTTACAGAAGTTGTTGACTGGTTTCTCTACCTAGGCACACGGGGGTATAGAACATGAAGTAGAATCCCACACCTTTAATACCCAGGGAGTCTTCACCAATCTAGGTCATCTCCTCTGCCAGAGCATCGTGTTTGTGAAGCTTCAGACAATCGTGAGAACCATTTCACTGTACGGTTCCGAAATTTGGCTGTTGAGTATAAATTGTACCAAAAAATTCGTTTGCGGTTGCCTGCTTTCATTCGCACGCATCGGGTGGCGTCAACGGATACGTGGTGATGATGTTGCGAAGTGACTATTTGGTAGTGGGGGTCAAGCGATTTTTTTCGTGCAGAATGCATACGTTAACCTGTGCATGAATCATGCTCTAAGGACGGCAACATCGAACTCCAGCTGGTTAACGTAAGGCTGGAGGTGGACAGGCCTTGTTTTGGCATAGAGGAATGCAAGCAGCCATCGGTAACGTGGCCATTGTAAGTCAGATGTATCTGCTGATCAGAGGCTCCCACAAGTCCGATGATTGGGAATGATAGGAGGAATGACGGTCTATCGTGAGGTTAATGCGGTTAGCGATTGGGCGGGGGAAGTGAACATAGCAAGGAAGCTATCTCGAGGCTGTTGCCTTACCGTCGCTTACATCTCGGCTGTTCGTTGATGTTGAGTGTGTGTTTAGATCTCTGTACACAAAACCCTATTCCATTCTCTTTTCTCTTTCAACTAAGGCTTGCTTTCCCTTTATTCTTCTGGTCTTATGGTAGTTAACCATTAGCATTGACCATAGATGCATTCCTGTCGATGATGAGAGCAAAATAGTTTGCTTACATTCTTTTGATATCGATGGACATCGTATACTTCAGGTCGTCACTTAGTTAATTATATCAGTTATGTGTTTCTCTCTCTCTCGTATCGCAAGTGATGTTCACAAGAACATTTACTGAACTACTGAGAGTACTGAGTCGTATATCATAAATTTTGTCCACCTGATTCTTAGATATGTTCTCTCTAGTGTTTCCGAACAAGAATGCTTTCATTCAGTTTCACATATCATCAGGTTAAACTGGTGAGCTGCATGAAGCGCCTAAAGCATAACAATTTCGAAGAGTCTTGACGTTGCCAGCACATACCGACAGCCTGTGTGTTTTCATCAATCTGAAGAGTCTGTGCCAAGACAAACACGAGCACTGAGTAAGCATAAGCAGATGAAAGCAGAAAAATGTGGATCAAGAGATGCAGTCATTCAGAAAAATCGAGGGGAATTTCCTGTCGAAATTTTCCGAGATATGTTTATGATGATAGCCGGAAATAGCTACGACAATAGTGGCAACCGACTGAACTATTCAGAGAACCTGACCATCCAAATTATTGCATAGAATGAAGATGCTCTTTATCTCTCACTGCTGATGCTAACCAACTGCAGTACGCTTGCTGTTTGCTTGATAGGCAGTGGTTGCGTTCATGGTCAACTCAGTATCCTCTGATTTTCTCTTTTCCAATCTTTCCATTGTTGCCTCTCAGAAATTGTAACGATCTCCTGATTTGCGTTTTTTAAATTCTAAACTGTCCAAGCAAAGATGTACATGAGCTATCTCGACTTCGCCAAATCCGTGAATTTCCAGTGAATCCCGTGAGGCTTCTAGCTTGCAGCTATAACCCTCATTGTCTTACAATCCGCTCCACTCCATCCATATGTAGCTACACGTGTTTGTGGGTTCTTCATGCTCTTAGGTGAAGTTGTGAGAGGTCCACCGTGCTATTTCTTTTCTTGCTACACCCACATAGCGCCTTGCAGTAGACATGCGGCAGATGAGTACAAAATGTGTCCGAGCCACCTCTCTCAGTAAAATGTAATCGCTTCCTGCAAGTGAAGATTGTCTTTCCCTAGAAAAACCGTTAAACCCCATCGTTGCTTCCTTGGGTAGTACGGTTCAGGCAACGGTAGTCGAAACGGATGAATCGTACAAAGCACCAGTGCGAAGGGTCCACAGTCTCGTACATTCTACGTTGTAACGTGAATGAACGTCAATTCGATGTCAGAACGGCCGAAAGCTAGCAACTACTTATCGGGCTTTAATGCCTTGCTTGATCTTGTCTATGAGCTAAAGTGAAGTATGTTGGTTCCAAAAATTGCCTTCGTTAGATGTATTCCGGACGAAAGTTTCGACATTGCTCATAACGGTCAAGTAACTGACACCAGTTGCACGTTTGCTCGTTTCACCCCCGTTTTTTGGTATTACTGTGCTTTCCTGGCCATACCAGACGGACTGTACTCACTATCCACTACGGAAGCTGTCTTCTGTTGCGTATACTATGAACCTGGCTTCTTATTTTCTATCATGACAAGTCGACTGTACATTCACTTCTCAGTGGCGTAATACAGTTCTATGATTTCTTCGTTTTTACTGTTGACTGTGGTGTCTGGTTTTGAGGAACCACTTCATTTTTTTGTCTGATTGATCTCTCAGTGCTAATTACGTAAACTCCTAAAAAATTTAACCGGTTAGGCTTGAGCCCCGGTTACCTGCAATGCTCTCTCCTTTCTATTGAAGTAGCTCGAGAATATTCATCCCTTACGGAACACTTTCCCTATGTTACTTTTGTAGTAACTTCAAACTACTTTTCAAGCGATTATTGTATAGTTCACCTGTATCATTTTGTATAATTTTGTCCGTGGCCAGTGTGTAATATTTTGCCACCGAGTGCGCACCTAACCTAGACCGCTAGTTATTTGGTACATTTATCTAAAACCGATTGTTCGATGCGAATTCCATAAACCCGAACCTCATATCTACTCTCTATTCGACATTGTTTTCACAAGTGATATAAGTATTCGAAGGAGTGGACGAAAACACGATTGTTATTGTGTATGTACTTTTCTTATAAGTGTGATAGCTTGATGAATTAATCGCACTTTTTTATGCACATTTGTACGACTAAACTAAATATCCTCTGTCAGTGCAATCAGCAGCATTTGCTCTTAGGGTTCATGCACAGTCGTGATACTCTTTGATGGCCTTCAGATTCCTTCATGTGGATGTTCTTCATGCTAGTGCATGCTCACTGATGCCCCAGGGTGCGTGCGTGGGGGTATGTTTTTCAGGGATTTCAGGGCAGATTATCGTCTTAAGGATGTCAAATAGTGTAAGTTACGCGTTATTTACCTCGTGAATGATGTGCTCACGAACGTCGGCAACGTGATGTCAAAGTATTTTAAGATGGTTCGATTGACAGTTTACAGTTCCTTCCAGGAAGAAACATTCCACTTTTTGCATCAACTATCTTCTTTGAAGATGCGAATCTCTCGCAACACTTAGGCACGGGAGTGAGCCCAGCCCCCAAGAACGCATAACGCGGCAGTCTTGTCGGACCAAACTCGGCACATTTGTTTGCTAACTCCAGGGCGGATCACTGAAGTGCTGTGCGCGAACACTTCACACATTGCCCTGCTTTACTGAAATCTTATCCACATTTGAAACAGGGACCCAGCTCAAACCTTGCTCATATTGCCTGATTCAGTGTGCACCTCACAACAAAATTATGCGGTCATCCTGTTTCTTAGCAATACTCATTTTTCCCAAAGGGGACTCAAGGTTACACGCCTGGCTCCTTACTTTACATTTGTTCCGTTTAAGTCATTTCACAAAGAGATGAGTCGACCGATTTGAAATAGGTAGGGTCCTAGCTTTCCAATAAACGTGACTTAGGTTACAAGGCATCGTCAACTAGCTCCATAGTTCCAATTATGCTCCCACGTTCTAGTTTTGATGATCAAAGTACATCGTGCAAGCAAAACTACTGAGATAACGAGACAATGCCCACTATTATCTTTGGCTTTCAATGTGGCAAGAAGCGTTTCAGAGCTCAACTCGCCGTTCACGAGAGCAAAAGACGGTGAGCAAAATTCCGTCTGTTGATGTATGAAAAACTGAGTAAAACCACTTAACTGAACCAGCAGCAGATACAGTATCACCTATCATGGTCTGAAAAACGTTTTTTTGACATCATTAGCGTTTCGTTAGCTTTGATGATGTCCTCCAGATGCAGGAGGTATGTCTCGGCTGACCCATTATAATTAGACGCTCGCTGATCGTGTGGATATGGCATTTTCAGCACTTGATGTGTGTAATGGCTATAGCAGATGCTAATCAACTCGCTATTTTCTCACGTTTTGACGATGCTTTACTTTTTGTTGTTCCTCGTTTCCCCACTTCATTAAGGGGTTGTAGTTTCCAAGCATGACACACACCCCGTTCAGACACCGTACGTTACGAGATCACTGGTTTAGTTCTTAGACCGACCGGTGTGCGTTCGTGAAGTCATTCTGACATGGCTTACTAGGTCGCCAACCATAGAGAGATTCCGCGGTGTTCATGTTGATGGCCGAATTGGCAGTTGCTTTACAGCATGAAGATGTTAGATCTCTTGCGTACTGCACTCTCCCATCGGAGCTATGATTTGGAGCATATCGAAGTGGCAGCACGAAATGGTCCTACTGATCCTTGGATAGCCACATTGTATGGAGTAGCTACATACTTTTGCGGCTACTGTTTTTCATCTCTTGTGCATACTTCTTTTTCTAGGATGGCTATTCAAAAAACTCTCTGCTTACAACTTTTTGAAAAGATACGTTCTCCTTTTGCGAAGAAAAAGATTGTTATTAACGTGGTAATGATAAACATGGTTTAAAGGTGGGTTGACCGTATAGGTTTGTCTCGGGTTGTAGGTTTATTCTTCCAAAAAAACTGCGCATCGAACCCAAAGAGGTTTGATATGTGTGAGAACGTCTTTGTCTATTGGGATCTAGACCAAATCATTTTCCAGCACCTGTGATTTTTGACTTGAGTGCTTGTAATGTGAATATGAGTTCGATACTAGAAAGAACCAGAGCATTCCTAACCACTTTCTTGGAGGTCTTTGAAACATTGACATTCCCTAACCTAGACCTCTCTGTGTTGCGCTTCTGAGCATATCTATGAACTCACTTAAAACGGTTTTTTTGATGTTGGTCGGTCAGTGGACAATTTCTGGGTTTGTCCAATTTTCCATATCTTAACTTGATTCTACACATGCTGTTGCACGTAAGCAACTACCGCATGATGTAACGCAGGTTAGCTCGTGCTTGTCTTATTTGGAAATGTGGTGATTAGAATGATGGCGTTCTGTTCCTAACAAGCTTTTGGCAAGCACCACTCGGTAACCTGCTCCTTTCTAGAAGTTCTTTAGTTCTTTGTTACTCCGCGAGACTTCGGTATTGTTTGTAGGCACATGTCTATTTTTAAGTCTATTTGAACAGTTTAAAAAGAAATCACGTTCTATTAATATCGATCGCATTTCTTGAAATTAAAATATTCTCCCTCTTTTAAGACGAAGTACTTCCACGGAACACCTCATACACTCTCTAATAGGTGTTTCTTGTTGCAGACTTACTGTTTTCATCCAGCTTGGACATTAAAACATTGATTTTTTAAGTATCACCCTCAAAAAAACGTGGTAAAAAAATAATGGGCGCGCGCATTCTAACCATTTCCCAGTTGATATTGACGTCATTGATAAGGATAAATGATGAATAATCGGTCACACAAAACTAGTTTGTCATTCAGAACGGATGTTATAATGCATAATTATCACAAAAACCCACCAATAGCGGTGACCTTTGTATATTTTCAACCGGATTTCATGAATTCCCAGTCGAATCTCAACTGCTGCGTTTTGCCAGCCTGTTCCCTTTCTGATTGCAAGATCGTTGTTCATGAACTCCCAGCGTCTGATAATTCTTATGTATTTATCGTTGTGTCACGAAAAATCATGTTTCAAATGTGTGTAGCTGATACAAACTTTACAGTTTACTGCCAGAGCTAATGGATTGTTCATATTTGTGAAACGACATTTTGTGGACGGTGTCAGTGGTCGAGTGGAGTTGATGTGATACATCAGTGCATTTCAGTACGAATATTTCTACTCTTTGTCACTCTCTTCAGGAAGTCGCATCGGCCGCCAACCTAATGCTGTCAAATTCCACTGTGCCATCGAGATTAGACAACTTAGATCTCTTCGAGGTGTCTATTCCAGCTCTAACGACATGTCCTCTGGACCTGTTTGTTCTACTTCGGCTACCAGTGCATACGGTCCATCTTTCGGCCTAGACATTGGTCATTCCTTGATTGGGACTCCGGGTTCGACCTCACTGCACAACCGAAGTGATGTTGAAAGTCCAAAATACAGCCCCGGAACGCTGACACCTACGTACCCAATCAACAGCAGTGCGACCAACAGTAAACAGGATTCGGCCGTGTGGCTCAACGATCAAAAGCCTCCGCTGTCTTTGCTGCTCTTACTCCCACGCCCTTCCGAGCCAATCGATGTGACCGCAAGTTGCGGTGCTTACACCGAGGAGGACGAACTTCGTGGATCCCAATATTCCCCAAACTTCTCACGATCTTCTGTTGCACTGCGAGATCGTCTGAACACGAGTAGAGATGCGGGTGATTTACATCAGGTGACAGATCCGCGTATGAATTTATTACCCCAATCCACTCGAGTTCCGTCGGGCAGTGATGAGCATTTCGTAAGCACTCAAGACTTTTTCCGACTGGATTGCGACAATTGGTGTGGGCTTTCTCTTTATTCCGGCGTGAACGGTTAAAACATTTGTAACTCATTGTAACCTGACAATTTACTAAGCTCCGCGTAATGACTAAACTAATTGTAATTCACTATGTAGATTAGTCGAAAGCGCCCTTTATTCCACAGTTGCCAGTTCGAATCCCGTATGTTCCATCCGGCTGGCACGAAGTGTGTGACCACTGAAGTGGTCAGAAGTTATCGCGATTATAACTGGAATCCGTCGCAAACTATTTTCAATTTATCACACTCCGGTAGACCTTATTGTGCGACTCGATTTCCAGGCGTGTAACCGTTACCACCTTTTATCAATATGCTTATTGAAGGGTTTGACACTTTTGATACCCGGGTGGTTTGTTTTAGGTCAACTCGTTCAGGTAGTCTCAGATAGTTCATGATCGATCGGACTTTATTCTGTCATAGTGAGTATTCTCGATAAAACACTAGCTATTCCATCAATTCTCTTCCGTTGTCTGTTTGCGGTCAGTCCTTCGTGTACTAAGTAAATTAATTTGTTACATCGCTCTCTGTCTTACATTGGACAGTTGAAGCGCGCTGACTATATTTTTTACTACCGCTACCTCGTCGCGATCGAAATACCTTTGTGGTTTTGTGCAACGGTAATCAATTCTGGGAAGCACACAAGATTTCTAAGTATTCCAACATCACCAAACGTCGTTCGTTTAGTTCGTTACTCAGCTGCAGCGACACGCTATCCGCTGCAATGACAGCCGGATCTCGGTGTGATTGAGGGGGGTTGATGGATCGTCCAACCACTCAAGGAGCACGACGTGCAGTGCACGTGGGTGTTTTTGGTGTCCAAAGTCCGCCAACCCTGCAGGAGCTTTGTTTGCCAAGTTCAGATAATACTCACTTGTTACTGTGTTCACTTGTTCGCGTGTGATGGTCCATGCTGTGAGTTTATGGTTGACAATCTTTCGTAGCGTTTTACACACTCAGGTGCATATGTTTGGCTGTGATTCTCGTTGGCTACGGGTATCGCTAAGTTCGTTACCCGGTGGTTATACGATAGCTCTTTGTTTAGGCCACAAATTGAGTCATAAGGTTACAAGCATGCAGTACGATTTCCGTGTGATATTTTATGAGCTGGATCAGTACACTCGGTGATTATGTACCTTACATATATGTTGTCGAGTACACTGATAAAGAAAGTGGACACGGACAAGTAGTATCACTGAATCACTGTGAATCAACCCTGTAGTTTTTAAGGCAGCCTGCAATGCGACCATCAGATCTTACGTGGATCACGTACTCGATATACTGCACTGTTACGTGCGTCTGTTCACCTCGCGGTATTGACCGCCTGTTGCACTTGCTTACAGTCCCCTCACCTAATTGAACATGATTGTGCGCGGTTGGAGGAAACAATGAACCATACAGCCCGTGTGAAATCACTCTGAAAAGGGTCGCTTTTCTGAGCTCGCCCATTATTATTGAGTCGATCAACCTTTGGCAGAGATTAATGAGCCGTCTTCTGTGCGTACTGTGGATTAGCCCCATGATGTGCTCTTACTTCATATGCCGTGTATTTATCCACCGTACTTAAAATTTTCCTCTGGAGTTAGCTATATATATATATATGACCCATTGAACTGACGAAACAACAAAAACGGTTCCCGTGCAAACATCCTGCCAGCCTCTAGTGATCGCATCGTGTGTTTCTCAATAGGCAACATCCTCCAGGCGACCACTTGCTATCTCCAGTAGCTTTGTACCGCTTCACCTATCTCTGGTGTATAAATTGAACACCGCTCTATCGATCTCGGTTTTCGCATTCTCGCGGACTTTTCAGCTGTTTCGATAAGTTGCACTAAAATCGAGGTTCACTTTTCTCAAAGCTTGTCAGTAATGCATATCCTTTCCACGACCAGGATTAGAACCTCGTCCATGCCTCCATGAGGCAGCTATGTTAATTACTGCGCCACTGACCTCACATTAGGTACGATTTAAATATCACATACAAACACTCTGATTGCCCAGTCGCTTGGAGAGTAGAATTAGTAATTGTCTTGCTAACTGCTTTTCGTCAACTTGAAATTGCAATAGTAATTGAACTTGTGCGACATTTTGACCGCTGAAAAGTTGAAAAGAATATCAGTTAATATACTTTGAATAATTCTTTCTGGTGCATCCGTGTTTCGGTCTACAAAACATTGTTTGACACCTTTTGTGTTTCAGCAGATCGCTACATTTTCTCTTTTATCAATCAGCATACTGGGTTCTGTGAGAGTTTGTGAAGTTGAATTGCCTGGTAGAAGTCACATGTTAGTTCACGTGAGAGATAGTAAATGGGCAAATCATTGTTATTATTGTTTCATAGAAATGAGCTATCTTTCCACAAACAGCGTATTTTTGTTTATGCAGCTTCCTTTCTGTTTATTTTTGCTTCTATTTAACAGGTACACCGGCGTCTCTCTTCAAATTCAGACGATGAGGATGCAGACGATGCCAGTCCAGGGATGATCGAGCACCAACCGCAGCGGTGCTTGATTCCCGGGCGAACCACCGCTCTCCGGACAGTCACGACCACAACAACGATGGTTAGCGATAGCCATCGTGCTGCCTCTCTATCCAGTTTGCCCGTTCATTCTCAGCTCAACCCGTACGGTTATGTTGTAGGTCATCCGAATTCCGTAACACCGACAACGATAATGAATAAGGCGGAAGTTGCCGCCGTGTCTCCACTGGAATGCAGCCAATCCCAGCCGACCACTACCCTGATCGCCAGTTTGGCAAAACAGTTAGCCGAAGAAGAGGAAGAAACCAGTGGCCTGTTGTGTGTTAATAACGAAGATTTGATTGCCACATGTCCGCCTTCGCAGGAGGCCATTGCGCGGTTCACCGAGGGAATGCGTACAGCGACCGAGTTCCTACGGTTGCCAAACACAGTAAGTGCTCAGATTGCGTATTTTTATTGGAGCCCTCTTTGTGGAATTGTAACGCAGGTGTGCCATTCTTCCTTCAGAGTAGGTGTGTGTGTGTGTGTGTAACAAAAACAGCCCAGAAATAGACCTAGTGCCACAGAACATGGAGCGGGTAGATATGAAATTGGATAAGTTTATTGAAAAACGAAAACTTTTGTCTAGACGTCATTGTTTACTGTTCGGTACCAGATCCCCCATCATCCCCAACCGCCGATGCTTTACATCCGTGGGCCTCTAACCACTGACACATCAACGCCAGTTATCTCGGGTGCCAAGTCCATATCCTGGCAATTGTGCTACTTCTCCCGCCAAATTTCGGGTTTCTTAGTTCGGACTCTAAGAATCATTCGGTGAGGTAGCATGAGAAGCAGATGATCGATCCAACGAGATCAGTAACTAGGACTCATCGTTCAGATTGTTGTCCCCGAGGACCTGTTGATTGATGGTCTCGTTGTTTTCATGATTCCACCACACCCGAACATTGATGCTCAGGTAATGTCTTTCAACGATGGCTTGGCCAAGTTTCGAAACTACTTAACAAATTAAAGCGCACCGATACAGTGTGCATTCCTATTTATTTGTTGCGGCTTTTTGTAAGGTCCCGGTTGCTGACTGATCGACAGTCATTCAACTGATCAGCTTGGGAATGATTTATTTCACATGACATTCATTCTTCTACAAAGTATTTCGTTTTTGATGTCATAATAGGCAAAAGCGCATGGTGCTTGTGTAGGCACAATATTTCCAGGTAGCCTAAACTGGAGTTGAGAGGTCAAGTTATTTAGTTCACAAATTTATGTCATTTCGTGGAGTGTTGTGAAGAGCAACGGTCACCTGGTCCTTAGCATTTTCAGGCTCAACTGAAAGTCAACACTTTATGTGTACTGCGCTGATATTAGTGGTTGTACACCAATTCAGAGTTGTCCATGTAGTTAGAGTAGCATAGCAATGAAGTATCTCAAGTGTTCATTTATCTTCGTCTTTTTTTAACCCACTCACTACAGGTTCAGACAAGGCGCTTCTTGCTAAACATACCCTAACACTCAACTAATATTGTTTGCATTTCAGGTGACTGGTGGCACTTCGTCATTGCTTTTCTTAGTTATCTTATAGGCAACAAGCCGATTCGGATGTGAAACTTAGTTGGTCTGCCCCATTGTAGGCGGTTCACTTGGGGCTGTCAATCCGGCAGTTGACAGTCATTTCCATCAGCTTGCAACATTGTTGACAAATTGCCCACAAGGATAACGAAGACAATGTATTTGCACAAGTCCGCCACTTGTAGAGTCACAAGGCTTCCGACTGTTGATTAAAGAAAGTATGTGTAATACGTGTATGCATTCCGTTCGTGCAGAAGGTGCATATAAACTCGGCATTCAGCCATGACTGTCTTTATTAATGGGTCGACTGTGTGAGCAGTCACTTTAGATGTCCAACTCACTCCAATCCGTAACTAAAGTTGGCCTCAGCATGATTTCTTCTTTGGTCACGGTTGGTGCGATCTAAGTGCTACCGAAAATGTGATGTTCTACAGGTTTATTTGTAAGCAATCCTGTGTATCTGTCGAGAGAAAATGGGACTAGCGAGTGTTTCTCACACCCTTTCGGTGATTTTCCGTCACTTGAGATTTCCATCGCATCTTTCAGCGGTTGTCTAGCGAATCTACGACTGTGGACAGCAAACCGCAATCTTACCAAAGCGTGGCAGTGCTGCGATTGGTTGCCGGACTTCATACACGAGTCACGTTTTCCTACCACAAAGAAACTGCTCTGCTTCAGCAGTATGACACTGGTCTCTAATCAGTCTGCTATTCAAATGATATTTTAGTTTGCAGAGTTAATGCGTTTTCAGTCTGTTGTTGAGCAGCATTCCGTTGCTCCGTTTTCTGGTGGTAGCACTGCAGTCAATCTCTAGATTATGTTGGTTATACTTCCACTGATCGCATTCAGTCGAACACTGCTCTCTCTCTCTCTCAAACTTGCTACTAAATTCACTAGCGAGCCGATTGTCCGTCAGTCGTTCTCCCTTGCCCCGCGAGTGCTCAACGTTTTCTGAATTAATCCAGCCGTTTATCTTCTGGAGTGTTTTCTTCGCCAAATCTGCTATTCAGCAGTCTTACATTTTTCATCTCATCAGCTTCCTGGTTGAGTTGTCGGAGTTGAATAATCCGGAATTTCATGAACGATTTTTCCTGTTTCCCGAATTCCGGCCGCTTGTCCAATTACCTCTTGTCGTCCCTTGTGCTGTCTTCCAGACAGTATCTCATCTGCTAATCAGATCATTCGGTGACCCGGTAATGCATCTCTTGACTTTCGACTACATTCACGGACCAACTAAGTGATCCGAACTGCAGCACAGACACTTCGGAAATCTGATCGGAAAACGAAGCCACCCAACAGCCCCTCCTCTGAAAGCGCGAAGTCCGCTCACACCCCTTTTCATAGAGTGAACGAATACACGAGACATCTCATTGGGTGGGCTGCATTTTTTGGCATACATCACCAACACCTATAGGCTTGCCTTGTGGTTTAGGCTTTGGTGCATCATACAGGCCTCTCATACTTATTGGCGTTTTCAAGTGATGCACTAACATATTCTCTCTTTCTCACCGGTTGAATTCTCATTCCTGTTTTGTGTCCATGCACAGTGGTGCTGGCGATCCCGATGCTCTCGGTGTACCGACGATGCTTCTGCCAGGTGGATCTATGTACCCAATTGCTGCTTGGTTACTGCTAGATAGTGGGATTTGCATTCTCATCCCAACTCACATTTTGTTTATATCATCTTCTACATCCGGGTAAACATTCGCTCAATTTTTTAAGATAGTAAACACTACTAGACCCGGGCTTAGTTGACTGATTAGAGTGCATCTGCATTCCGGAGTGATACTTGTACCTCGGCTCTCACTTCTGTGAGATCGACGTGGAACAACCGCCACACCCTGTTCGTACCCAGATTAGACGTGCTCATGTCTCCACTTGTAGAAGTTCAGCTACAGTTGCCTATGAACAATGTGAAGGCTGCGCGATCGTTTTGTAATGAGATTTGGTAGCCGTTGTGTCAACTTCGAACGATAATTGCACTATGAAGTATTCTCAGTATTCACGTATATATCTAATCGTAGATTAACTAATGGAGGACGACTGACTGCGGCACTCATAGGATCTGAATATTGTTATTATTACCTTTAAAGAATTGACTGAACTGGTCCATACTGACTACGAATTACGGTTGTTTAACAGGTCTCATGAGGCACCGATTCCATTTGGTAAGATTCCGCATTTTTCCTAGCCATTTGGGATGTTTACATTCAGTCGCTTGTTCAAGGTCTGTGCAGAACTGAGTTACCTTACGATTGTGAACCTTGGCTACTCAGAGTAGAGGACGTAAACCGCCTCCAGTCAGCGGACTATCGACGTCTGCGTTCAGTAGTTTGTATCGACGGATAAACAGCAGCTAGGTTAGGGAGCGATTATTCGGTGACGAGTGCCAAGCAAGTTCGATCAGTAACTTTAAGTAAGCACAGACTTAGGTGGCTAGGCATTATACACTAAGGACATCCGCTGGTTGTCCACTATATCGAGCACGTTTTGCCCACACCCCAATCAATTGGCATGGGATGTAAGGCTGACAGGTGATGACCTGGCGCAGAGAGATGAACTCACTGCAGATCGAGTTCGTCTCACGGGGGTCTCACGAGGTTCCCAATCCTCGGGTCTCACTTAATCGGTGACTGGAGGTTCTAGGTGAAATAGTGACGGATCGGGTTCGGTACCAGGAATATTGGTGTTGTTCGACCGAGTTATCTGAGGAAAGTGCAATTAACGACGTAGAGGCAGTGAAAACCACGGGGAAGTTGTCTTGCTGATGACGCCTTACTTTCAATTATAACTCAGTTGTTTGTTAGCAAGATGTAAGTACATTGATGCATATTTGAATTTAGACTTAGGTGTTTTTAGTGATTACATCTCAACGCTTCCTTCTCTTTTGCCTTCTAAATCGGACTTGTTTCTTCTCATCATGGTCTCACGGCAGTTAGGCATTATTGTGAGCCACGTTTGTATTACTGTTCGCGATGCTGACGCTGGCATATAAGAGGTTAGGAAACAGGTGAGGACCTAAAAGGATCGCTCACATCGCATAGGCTTTGGTTCTCAGGTGATTTGTGGAAAATACCGACTCATCGTCGACCATACGTTGCATTCTCTGCTGAACCCTCACTTTACTGATGTAACCTACGGAGTGGCTTACCGATGAGTTCATAAGGACAAGCCACTAGTGATCCTGAAATTTTGGATCGTATTCATTTCCTATGCGGAAGTCTTTGTAGCCCGTCCTGATTTATAATTGAATTCATTGGGAGACTCGACGGCGCGAATGTTTCGTTGTTCGGTTAGGTCGTCTTTGAAGTGGTACGAATTAATGTAATGGGGCGATGGAAGCAACAACGGAGCAGGTGCGACTTCACGTCCACTTTCAGTCCGGTCCTTCGTTTTCGTTGTGCAGGCATATTCCTTCTGGTTATTTGAGTTTAAGCATATGATTTTCAGGAATTTTTTTCTCTATCCTTGCTCTTATTGTCATATGATACTCAATCTTCAATTCTATCACTGGCTTCTTACTGTCTTGCATTCACACCAGAACCACCTTGATCTCTGTCTGAACCTGTTTGGCCTCCTCGAACAACGAAATACCTCTCAAACGATCGCCCCCCATCCTTAACTGCCCTAGGATACTTAACACACAGTGCATATCACCCGCGCCTAATTCTCTATGTACAAATCGCATATCAACCCGCGACCTTGTGACTAGCGGAACCGCGGAGCGAATTTCGTGAACACCGTATTCAGTGCTTCATGGCGAATTTTTTAACACGTTCAAAACGATTATCTTTTCACATTTATCTACGGTTCTCAAACATGAGTTGTTTCGAAAAGTGAGTCCACCTAGCTGTAAACGTTATCAGTTGGGTTAGTTTACATAGCTATGAGTGTTTAACCACACAATCTAGTGATGGTATATCACTTCTCATCAGGTGCATACTGCGGAGCTAAAAGCTACACAATGGTCGGATTAATTAGAGCAGCAACAAGACAAACGTTCGAGTGTGGCGATATTAGGACTTATCGCGTCGGCTGCGTTTTAGGCACTTATGACTTGTGTCAGGCGAACATGACGACAACATTTACACAATGAATACAAGGTCAAAAGGTAACTACTACGGGTAATGGACGCCGTGCATCATTATTGTTCCCGCCCACAACACTGACCTCTTTGTTTGTTCAACGTGATTTCGCTGGTGGCTAGAAGGTTGGTGTTTGAGTCACATAACAACTCAGCGACCTAGGTCGATCTTACGACCTGGGCTCTAAAGCCCATAGATAGCAGTTGCTTACATCGACAGGCGTTTGCCGGCTTTGCTCCGTGGACTGCTTAATTAAAACGCTTAGGTCCAGCATAACGCGCTTATACGTCCGTACGGAATATGGACTTGCAGTAACGTGATCTCGCGTTTAACATACCTGTCTGATCCCGTTCAATGTTGGTAACAACCGATTTGACGTTAGAGTCGCCCAGACAGTCAGACTGTATGCGTCAGAATGTACGCTAAACCCTAGGTCGTTGCAGGAGTCTCCAATTTTTAAATACTTATCTGCTGAAATGACAAAAGGAGAACGACGATTACGAACGAAAAGGCGATTGTTGTAGCTCCAAACATGCGGTTACGCTATAAGTTGAACATCACTGGCAATCGCTCGCGACTGTCGCATTCCCATAGACATTTCAGTCATCTCCTTTTGAAAAGTGGACCATACTCGAGTTTTAGTTTTCTTGTTCTACAGTAGTGCATATCATTAACGCGGCCGGAGCCAGAACTCCGTCCACGCTTTCATGAGGCCGCTTTGTTGAACACTGCTCCGTTGACCTCACATTAGGCGCGACTGAATCACTACCTGTAATCGCTCAACCACATTCGCTTGTGAGTAATGCTCTGATTGCCCGATCGCCTCAAGAGAAGGCAATACTTGTCTTGTTAACTCCAATCGTTGATCTTACGATTAGGACTTCTCTCCAAGTTGACATCACACATCGTATGGTGATGAGTTAAAGGCGTGAAACGAACGACTATTTGTGACAGAAAAACCTTGCTTTTCATTGGACTCATTCACGTTTGTTTTATTTCCTTTTTTCATCTTGCGTTTTTGCTACTCCCCATACGCTCTCCCTCGTCCCAGTACTTCAAAACGCGATTTCGGATGACCTCTATTCCGCTCGACCATCAGGGCAACGGGATCCAAGTTTGGAATCACATGATGAATCACTTTCACATGCATGCTCAACAGATTGTTCAATTCGCCAAACTGGTTCCCGGTTAGTTGACGTTTTGTTTGTATAGTTTTCATTCCTCCGCTTAAGGCGCAAGATTATTCTTTCAGATGCTTCGCTTCCTCTTTATCTGCACACACCCCTGGATTAATTCAAAGATGCAGTGCCCTGCTTGTTAACTCATCAATAACTAGTTGTAGGTGAATATGCATGGTTTCCTATACAGATAAACTCACCAAACCTCCTCACGGAGCCCCGATTGTTTGTCCAATCAAAACCAGTCTCTTCCACATATGTGATTGAATCGGTTTGTCTTTTCTGACCGTAACTGCTGACGTTGTCTTTCTGTGGTCATTCTTCGAGACGGATGCATTCGCATACGAAGATTGTCTTTGAAAAGTAGCTCACCTCTCCAGGGGGCAAATGATTTTTTGTGAAGGGTGTTGTCGCTTTTCGGGCCTTATTTTCTATGCACATATGCAGGTTTTGAATATTCTGTAAGCTACATTGAAACGACTGGTAGACATGATACTTTCCTGATACTACTGGCCCTTACTCATTCGGCCCATCATAGCGATTAGTGTGCGCGGGATGACCTTAGACGCCGTATGACGAGTTTTGTTCAACTCTACGCCCGACGGTTGAGTGGAGTCTTGATCATAAAGTTTATTTATGAAATCGGGCAAAGGCGTGCTTGTGGACACAACGTTACAGTTGAAATGACCACCCTTTGTTCTATTTTATGGACCGATGCCGTTTTCAGTGGATAGTGTAGGATAAGCCCGGTCCTTCGCGTACCCATGTTTGGATAGTGATCTCTTTGAAGATAATTTACCAGTAGCAGCCTGCTCGTGTCACGTACCATTGCAGTCTAACGAAATCCATGGCTTATATTGGAAAGGCGTATGTTTCGCCCGTAGGAGACCGTGGGAGTAACTAAGTTGAATGCTTCAAATCCAATTGGAATGTGGTTTTTCTGGTTACTGATGTAAATTTATGGTATTTTATGCTTTTCTACACAACGTTGTTTCTTTGAGTTTGTGTGAGATCTCACTCCTAATTCCTTTATTTACTCCCCAGTTTGAATGGAGAAGTAGTTGAGGTGGCTCTCTGTTGCTTACATGCCAACAGTTCACTATGTGTTTAACGTGTATGCTTACTGTTATGCTTACGTACGTCCTGTTATCGCCTACGTCACTACAATGGAGGATGTTGATAGTTGCATAGATGACAATAACAACTGTGGTACCGACCATTTAAAGCAATAAAAATACCCACCACCATCACCACCAGAGACACTGTTTGGTTGGTGATTTTTCTGTTTGCATAGCTCGTGCCAGATCGCTCGTTGGTATGTGCGCTAGTTTTGTTCCTTCCGGTTTCTGTAGACTGAACTGATCGGGTCAAATTGGGACCGGTTTTTCGAAACACAACAACATTCTGTCTACAGGTCGTAGTGGCGATCACGAAACATCCACCGGTCATTACCAGCAACGATGAATATGTGATTTTAGAGCGTGCTTACACATCCACACTGAGTGGTCATGAATTATGCAGCGGGGGGATTTCGCACTCACAACTGCCGCTGAATCTCCAGGCTTCTGTGTGTGATGTATAGAACCGACTACGATGGTCGTAGTACTGCATGTTCGTTTGCGTTCTGATCACACTCGATTTTGTTCGCTTCTACTATTTTGTACTTTGTCATCAGTGGCTTAACTGCTGTTCAAGCGAATGAGCGTTTCTCTCCAAGCTACCGATGTAGCATTTGCCTCTTACAAACATATGATTAAGTTGCAGGTTTGAGTACCACAGCTGATTCCTTGCTAATTTCACGCTCTCGTTTTTTAATCGAATTTGCTTAACAATAACAGTTCTCAATTTACTGAATTTGGTTAACCACCGCGGCGAGGAGCACCACCAAACCTACGGTTGGCGGCATCCGATTCGGATTAGCCTGTCACAGTGACCGAAGCCAAAGGACGCCTGCGCTTATCCATCACTGCAATTGGCTTGCTCTGCACCAATTGCAGTTCCACCAACACACCACATATCCAGTGTAAACCCGAAGGAATAAGACCGGGAGGTGTGCCAGTGGAGCCTTCGTGTCCAGCCGGCCAATGCTGTTTAGCCACTTGATTGGCTAATAAGGAAAGGAAACTCTTATCTCTCGGAAACTAAACAGAGAGAGGCTGCAGTGACGAGATCTACACTGAGAAGAAAGATTTTTGAAGTGTAATACAAGAAGCGTTGCAGTATAGGGGTGCAGGTTAGTGCATCCCAGAGAAGAAAAGGATTAAAAGCAAAGTTCTCATTGGGCTATGAAAAGCCAGGCAGACCATTCATCATACAAAGCACCAACAAAGCCGAATAAAAGAATGAATAGAGGACCACAGACGTTCAAATTTCTGAAAAGATGAGTGGATTAATTATCAGTGATCAGGATGTTGGCCGATGCAGTTATTAACAAAAACAGAATGGATATACTGATATGACCTACCTGACCGGAGCCTAACGTACTCGCCGCCTCTTCGCCGACGGGGTACTATGAGTACGTTGGTGACCTA
>QNGE01000810.1:0-128929 GCA_008508345.1 Paragonimus westermani | reverse complement strand
GGTGGAGGTGCTGCTTGTGTACCTCCACCCGAAATTCGCATCGCTGGAGACACTGTGAATGGCTGCGGGGATTTTTGCTACTTGGGTAGCAACTTGTCGACAGATCTGTCCGTGGACCGCGAGTTGAGAGCACGTGCGGCAAAGGCTAGCGCTGCTTTCGAACGTCTTGAAAGGCGTGTCTGGAAGAATCACAGCCTGAAGATGGCCATGAAACTGTGTCTACCACCAGACCGACGATCCTAGAGAAACACAAGCTACGGTTTTCAACCTGTTAGTGGCTGTTTTCAATCCCCCTCGTGCGACCTTTGACTAATCGCTCCTCGTCTTACGCCAGTAAGGTGACACTTGATACACTGCATGAGGTTTGGTGAACCTTGGGATGGCACTTCGGAGGCAGCTCAGTCTATGCATTTTCAGAATTCGTGTGGTCAAACTTATTTAACCCTCACAACAAAAATCCCGCCTATTCACCCCCTTCGATACCTCATGATACGTTTAATAGAATGCACACCTTGATGTTCAGTTATCTATGTGCTGGTGATATCCTCAACTTTTTATCGGCCACATTCCTCGGGCTAGGATGGCTATGGTTCTGCGAGTTCTACCCATATTTTAAAT
Source organism: Paragonimus westermani (assembly GCA_008508345.1). Taxonomy (NCBI): domain Eukaryota; kingdom Metazoa; phylum Platyhelminthes; class Trematoda; order Plagiorchiida; family Troglotrematidae; genus Paragonimus; species Paragonimus westermani. The sequence goes on along the minus strand of QNGE01000810.1, from coordinate 128,311 downwards.
GGAACATCTTTTTGGAACTAACGCTGCCTAAAGTTGTAGAAAGTCGGGTCGGTCTTTAAGCTACAAACTTTCCCCATACTCCTGTCATTCTGGTTTCAGCTTTAAATACACGAACTGTTAAAAAACACTTCCTCATTAATCAGCCCAAGAGTGACGTTGCTTTCAGTTTTAGAGCAATTCTTTTCACCCTGAAGCTGTGAAGGGCTTGGTAGGATGAGGCCTGTTTAAGCTTGTTAATAAACAATATTACTGATCATTGCTCACAAGCGTGAGTGGTTGAGCGTTCAGATTGGGTAATTCGGTCGTGCCTAATGTGAGGTCAATGGCGCAGTGGTCAACACGGTTGCCTCATGATTGGAATGTCCGGAGTTCAAATCGCGGCCGTGGCAAGGATATGCACTACTGACGAGCTCTGATGAGAGCGAAACTCGAGTCTAGTGCTTGTTTTCGAAAGAGGCTGGCTGGAAAGTCTATCTGAATGCGAAGGCTGCTATCAAATGTGAGTGATGGTCAACTTGAAAATAAACAATATCTTTTTACCAACCCAGTCTGGTTCGATCATTTTCTTGTCAGATGAGGTTTCAACACTTTGCTTCTGTGAATGTCACAATTAGTCCCCTATTGTTCCCTCTGTAAAAAAAATTGAACAAATATTTGGGTTATTAACAGTCTTGCCGGATATTACACTTGATGCACAGTGTATTAAATAATTTCGAGTACGTTGTAACCTGAGCTACTGTGTTGAAGTTCATCTCCCATTGTCGTTCCGTACCGAGAACCGCCGTTTTCTCCACTCATGACTACATTTTAGGTACATCATATTTGATTTAAAAAGATGCGCACAATGCTGTGATTTCGATGCCACAGCAAACGTCAAAGTTGTTTGGTCCTGTACTCCTCAGTTGCGTATACTCAGAGAGAGGTTTTCACAGGTGTTTAAAAGTGAAATAAATACACACGCGTTCTTCTGCCTGCAATGCGAACTACTCAAGGCCAACTGACCTTAGTTCTAACGAGGGAGAGCCGATTGTCGGTCGCTCTGTTAACCCACTGTTGTCACCCAAAATAAACTCTCAGCTAACCTTTCGATTAAGGTCGTGGTTAACCGAAGCAGACCTTGCATGGTGGTCTGCTGTTATTTTGCGTGAAATGAGATATCAACTCACACCGGAGATGTCTACATTTTAGCCTGTGTAGTTCCCATACCGATAAGGTCCGTGATTGTGTCGTCGAGAGCTTAAGATACATCAACAGACTCTGTATCTGACCGCTACAATCACTTCTTTGATCTAGGCGTAATATATTGATCGTGTCTAGCCCGCAATTCGTCACCCAATCGTGTAGATTGCATCAATCTTCAAACGCTAAAGCACTGTTTTAATCATTGCTTTCTCTTGCTTTCTCCTTTTTCTTATTGATCCGGGTGCACCGTTCGTGTTAACTGACCACGTAAATCACTCGTACCGTATTTCATCGTCCAAGCTTTTTGCTGGCGACTCTATCGTATTCTCGCTCCGGGGTTCAACAATATGCAGCTTCTCTCGACCTGCTGGGTCTTCCATCAATTTCCACGGACATTTTTTTGGCAATCAGAGGTTATCTGAGAACTAGATATTACCGACTAGACGTGCATTTTCCCATGCCACTTGGTAGGTGAAATGTAACACCTATGATTCTCGGCCCATCCACAGCTGTTTTGCGTTTCCATAGGCATTTATGAACACATTGTGAGCGTGCTTGTTATATCTGTTCTTTCTGGTTCGTCGTTAAACATGGATTCCAGAGTAAACCACAAGTCTGTCTTGCCTATTGAGTACTGGCTTGAGTACTTTTTGTACCCTGCTACTCTTTATTAATACCACAGGTCAGGTTGGTCGACAGCTGCAGTCCATTTCAACACAACCTATTTAATGGTCATCATAGACACGATATCCGATTAACATGTTTCACAGTCAATCCGACTTCTGCTTGCTGATGATTGTCATATCTGTTTCCCTCAAAATGGCTTCTACTCAACAGCTAGCTGTGTTTTGCGCAGTCCTGTGGCGCTATAAATCCAAAGTCAGTCACTTTCATGTTGCTTTGGTTGCTACGGTGATAAACACCCACCTGCTCTACGGAAACCGCCTTGGTTACCGTCAGTGATACCTTACCATTTAGGTGCCTGCGCATTCATCTCTCGTGTGTCGTTGCCCCCTCGGTCCATTACTGAAACGCACGCACACTTCCAAGATCACTTGTCACTGCAGTAGGTCACATTGGACAATACAAACTACTCAAACTCCTATACATCTCCACAAAGTACACTGTGGCCACATACGAACAGAGAAAGACAAGTAGACATATAGACAGACGCACTTAGATCAGGAAAACAAAATAGATAAACAATTTAAAGTCGCTTGTTACTTTCAGATGGATTTTGACACCATCTCTGACAATACGATCGCCACACGTGGCCCGGAACTAGACGGACGAGCAGACGACTGCGATGCGGTTGTTTTTGTTGCCATTGTTCAGCAGCAAAAATTTAAGGGGGATGCCGTTATTCACATCGTCTGATATCTGTTCGCCAGGTTTTTTGAATCACGTATGCATTTGTGTGTGCGTGTGAGTCCGGCGGACTTGAATGATTATCGTTTACTCTGCATGCTCTTATTCTGCTCAGTTTGGACATGCGCACCGGCTCGATTAGTACCCAAACCATAAAAGGGCGGCTTTTACCCACACGACTACACTCGTAAAAGAATATCGTTGGATGTAGTGAACAGATACGAACTCGAAGGATGTTTAACTCGTTTGTTCTACCGTTTAGATTCGGCCGCTTCATGTCATACGTTGCGCAGACTTTTCCGATTAACTTTTGCCGTCAAAAATCAGGGTGAATGGGTTACGTACATGAAAATTCATAAGCGGTGGCTCGCACCGTCGCTCGGCACAATATTGGCGGAGAATATTTCAGGATAAGATTTCTATCAGGTGAAAAAGAACCAAAAACGGGTTAAATAACATTGACTGGAAGAATTGGCAATGGTGTTAACTCAAGCACAACGTTGATTGCGGCCGGTTGTTGTACCTACCGAGCAATTTGTGTAATCACGAACTCTGCAGCTAGACAGACGATACCTGTCTACTTTTCTCCATATAATAGTCACAGTCTTTAAGGTTCACGACATTGTTTTTATGTGACCACTTGTCGATTCTCTCCACAATCATCATAAACAGCATTACATACGTGGCTCACACTGATGCCTAACTGCCAGGAACACCTACGTCTAAATTCAAATGTACAACATCAAGTTGCCCACAACATGTAAAAAAAACAACCGAATTATAATTGAGAGCAAGACATCATCAACAAGACAGCTTCCCCGTGATTTCTACTGTCCGTACGTCACTAGTTGTGCTCACCTCACGAATAACTCGATCAAATACCATCAAATTCACGCTGCCTGATTAGATACCCGTTAATAGCCACCTTTGTTTTATCAGACACGAAAATACAGTTAGAGCATCGGGAGGCGCCCATCACAAACACTGTCTGTTTGTTGTTACGGTATATGCCGTCACAGACTAGAGTCCAGACACGGCCAAAGAAGACGTTTATCACCAGCTCCCCAACCTTTTACACGCCAAGCGGCGCACAGACACTGTTGTACTGATTGTAGATTTTAACGCTCAAGTCTGCACGCTAAGCACTGATGAGCGTGGCTTGGGTGGCCTACACTCTTACTCTACTCGTCGAACAGATAACTGTGGACGTTTGTTTTTGTTCCGTGATGATAACAGCCCGCTTCCGGCCAGTGCGAATTTTAGGCGCTCTAAGCGTCAGTGCACCACCTAACGACCTCCATCAACAGTCAATCGTAGACACAGGTTGACCACATGGCCGGAGGCTATCGTTGGCGTGGTTGTTTTCAGGAGTGTAGGTCAGTTTGGAGCATCTGTGTAGATTCCGATCGTGTAATGGCATGTGTCAAGTTCAATCAACGTTCTTGATATCTAAACTAACAGAAATGCGCACCCTACACTTACCAGTGTTCGATTGGCTCTAGTCTAGGTTCTCACACACCTTTCGACCTTTACGCATACTAGGCACATATACGATACACACTGCATAGGTATTGTACTGTCTGGTACAGTGCTACTACTCTTTCAGCTGTCAGTCGCTGGATCCTCATGCAGTCTCTGAAAGTTCTTGACACTTGGCAGAATAGTTCATCCAACAGCGAGTACAATGTAGGCCTCAAGGCTACTTGCTTGGATCTCCTGAAGCAGCTACGAGAGAGGATCACGAGGCCAGATGGATACAACGCGCAATCAAGATGCAATAAGCCGCTGCTATCGAGAACTCACTACACTTATTCCCTTTCATTCTAGTAACAGGTAGCAGGAACGCAAATGTGAACGAGGAAATCTGCGACGCAAACGGTGTGCCTATTCTGGATCTCCCCCTTGTCCTTTTGTGTAGATGGACGTTCAGCTTTAGTTAAACAGCTGACGACTCTACTGCAGAAACTCTGAATCAATGAAGTTATTCCAAATGATTGGATTTGACTATCCTCTGCCATTTTCAAAAAGGACTCAAGCAATCCATGTGCAAATCGCTGATTTGGCCAGATTCCAATTGCGTTGAAGTTGTTTGCAATCATTGTACTTCGTCGTCATCATCATAGCGAATCCAACGATGCTTGTTCATGAGGTTTATCAATATGACAGAAATCCAATTCTGTCTTAGATGAACAGCTCCTTCGGAGCATGCCTCCACAGCATGGTTTTATAGCTGCTGCTACTTGTTCGCAGTGTTCGTTGGGATCTCTCGCCTGATTTGAAAAGAATAACTTGTTCATCAATGCTTCCTTGTAAACGTTTCTTACACTCTCCTCGCTCGAATGCCAGCTGAGTTTCTTGCATTTACGAGCGTATGCCCTCTGAGCCAATGAGAGGACAAAACAGGCACCTTGAACAGCGTGATCCGAGTACAGGTGATTGCTCTAAAAGGCACAACAGTCTTCAACAGAGTGGCACCACTCGTAACTGATTGCTTTGCGATCGAGTTGTGTCCACGGTTGAGAAGCACATGGAGGTCTCTGTGTGACAGTGCCTCTTCCTGTATTGGATTGCGGTGCTCGAAATGTGGAGGCCATGGATACACATAGCTGAAGCAGTCTTTCGCTGTTGTCAGTGTGTTCTGACCGGACACCAAACCTACCGCTTCTCCTCTGAATAAAGACTACCAAGCTGGACATTCAAATAGCCCGCTAATTTGATCATGTCCGAGTGTTTAGTCTACCTCAAAAGGTTGACAAGAGCATCCTAGCACACATTTCTTGGTAGTAGTCTGACCGTTGCCCGTTGGAACATACGCCGACAATGTAAAAACAACGCTTTTCCGGTTTGTCGACAGAATTTAGCTGATGTATTGAGTCTGACATTGCACAAGCGACTGTTCACCGGGATCCAGACGAGTAAACACTGCTCTGCTTTGGGACTCACTGTGGTTCCCACTCCGGCTTGACCACGAGATTCGGCTTCCTCGTCACCAGTGACCCTGGGAGAGATGCGCTTGGATCGATAGTTATCTAAAGGTTAGCTCGAGAGAATAACGGTGCTAGAATCGTAGACCCGCGTCTCCGACAGGCAACACACATCAAGCATCAGACCGACTTGCCGGAGAGTGCAGACATTGAAAGCGGCAATGTTTACTAGTTGTCTTGACCTCAGAAAACAAGTTTCAATCGAAGGCACATGAAAGGCGGAACACTTGGGTAGTAAAATATAGGGAGAAAGTTGTGCTGGGTGGATAATGTGACTGTCGAGAGAACGATAACTTCTGGTACTTCCAGGTCGTTTTCTTCTGCGGAAGGGGTTTGACTTGAGGGACCCCACCCCGAGTCTCTCACTCAAGAGTCTGACCTGCGAGACAACAGAATACGGGGTTTTCTTGAGGGACCCTACCCGGAACCAATGGTAATGGCAGTGAAGGGCTTGCCTAGCTCGAGGGCGCAGTAAACAAGGCATTAATGTCTGATTCTGACCACTTCTGCGTGCAATGAATGTATTCAAGGCTAAATCAAGCTTCTGGGTGATGCCGGATGATTTTCGATAGGATTAGATAATAAGTCGGTGGTCATAGTCAACCGTTGGACTATCGGAATGCTCTTTGTTTGAGAATGCCTTTCGTAACCCCGTTCGTCATGATAAGGATGGCAGCAGTGCCGCAACTACAAAAACAGTTCTGCTGCATACCCTTATGGTCGTGCCTTGCTATCCAAACAACCCTACGCGGCCAGTAGTGCGACATACAATCCTATGAGTGCAACTGCTTTTCGTCTGACGAAAACAATTGTTTGACTCAGTGTGCCTGCCTGAAATACAGAAGACCATATTAATCACCAGCTAAGAGTAGACCCAACAGGTTGCTGAGTATACTTTCCGGGGTCACATTTCCTCGCAGTATGGGATTACAATTTATGAAGCCGGAGTGATAGACGTCGTACGTGTTCTGGTTGGGAGATCACGTGGATAGACTTGAAGCTGTCGTGATCGTTTAATTATATAGAAAAGGACGGATGGCTTTCAAAAAACCGCAATCCGAAGGCGAGCAGTGATGCCAGTAAGTTGGAAACGAAATAAATGCACTTCATGACTTACTGCTGTACAACTACCTGTGAAATATTTTATTTGAGCAAACCAGTTGGAAAAGAAAGATTGCCAGGGGCAGTTTTTCCGTACTGACTCATCAACAGTAAATCTACAATAATACAAGTCGGTTTTTATGGCAAACAAGTAGGGGATGATGGTGCAAGAACTTCCCGACTATTTCCAGCTGCTCATCACAAAGGACGAGAGCAAGCGCAGAGTCCGGCCAAAATTATAATACCTCCCACTGAGTGAGTGTAAAAGTCATACCAAATTAACGAACTGAAGCCACCAATCTGGCGTTTGTATATTCCACGGCTCCAAGTCGTGTCTGGGAGTAAATTCATACTATCTTACTTGCAGTTTGTCAGGACACATCTTAGGATCTAGCCCACTGTAGAGTTGAATAGAAACAGGAAGGATGGACAACCTTGTGCACCCCATTTGAGATGTTAAAAGTCAGCGATACGCTGACGTAAGCCGTACCCTGCCTGAGGTCTGACAGCAAGTTGCTTTCAGGATGTTCATAAACTTCTCAGACACACCCTTTGTCGATAGACAGTCCTAGAGTGCAGCTTTGTGAACTGGCGCGGAGGCCCTTCTGATGTCCACGAAGACCACCGTTGTCCTCCTATAACAATGGTGGAGCTCAAGCATCTGGCGAAGTTGGAAGATGTGATCAATGCAGCCACGGCTTTGGCGCAATCCAACTTGCTCTTCACGGATATTCTATTCGCGTGTTTCGCTTAGTCTACGAGGTACAGCCATGACCTATACTGCTACCTTGACGTGGTGGTCGGGCTTGCGTGCTGTTTTGATCCGATGGTCTATGCTGACTAGGACTTCGGTCCTTCCAGGTGCAACCTGGAAGTTTATGAACATCCTGAAAGCAACTTGCTGTCAGACCTCAGGCAGGGTACGGCTTACGTCAGCGTATCGCTGACTTTTAACATCTCAAATGGGGTGCACAAGGTTGTCCATCCTTCCTGTTTCTATTCAACTCTACAGTGGGCTAGATCCTAAGATGTGTCCTGACAAACTGCAAGTAAGATAGTATGAATTTACTCCCAGACACGACTTGGAGCCGTGGAATATACAAACGCCAGATTGGTGGCTTCAGTTCGTTAATTTGGTATGACTTTTACACTCACTCAGTGGGAGGTATTATAATTTTGGCCGGACTCTGCGCTTGCTCTCGTCCTTTGTGATGAGCAGCTGGAAATAGTCGGGAAGTTCTTGCACCATCATCCCCTACTTGTTTGCCATAAAAACCGACTTGTATTATTGTAGATTTACTGTTGATGAGTCAGTACGGAAAAACTGCCCCTGGCAATCTTTCTTTTCCAACTGGTTTGCTCAAATAAAATATTTCACAGGTAGTTGTACAGCAGTAAGTCATGAAGTGCATTTATTTCGTTTCCAACTTACTGGCATCACTGCTCGCCTTCGGATTGCGGTTTTTTGAAAGCCATCCGTCCTTTTCTATATAATTAAACGATCACGACAGCTTCAAGTCTATCCACGTGATCTCCCAACCAGAACACGTACGACGTCTATCACTCCGGCTTCATAAATTGTAATCCCATACTGCGAGGAAATGTGACCCCGGAAAGTATACTCAGCAACCTGTTGGGTCTACTCTTAGCTGGTGATTAATATGGTCTTCTGTATTTCAGGCAGGCACACTGAATCAAACAATTGTTTCTACCCCCACTGAGCGAATGTGGAAGCTAGCTTTGGGCTTCTAAGCAAACGAACCATACTTTTTCAGTCGTCTATAGTTCCCTGAAAGGCCATCATCCATAGTGAGTGACAGTAGGAGGGGACCACCCTCAACCTTGTTTAACCGAGTCAAACACAGACTGGCTCCAATACGATAATCGATTCTTTACTACTAAAAACGCCTGCGTTGAAAGTTCCCGTAAGGATCATCCAAAGAACATCGCGCTTCTGCCTCTGCGTTTAACTACTGAAAAGTGAAAAATTCGATCCCCCAAGCTTACAAACGAACGCAGTGCAGTGTGATGTGTGAACGAGCTTCTGCAGACATCGCATTGCGAATCTGTGATATTTTTTGACAAAGAAATTTAACCTGAACAGTCCGAGTGCATGGATTTGGTACTGACTTGATCTTCGAACTGGGGTAGTGTGCTCTTTCGAGAAACCCTGTATTGACCACTGCGCCATTGACCTCACATCAGGCACGACCGAACTATCAAATCTGAACGCTCAACCACTCTCGCTTGTGAGCAATGATCAGGTTGCCCGATGATCTCGAGAGGAGACACAGTAACTGTCCTGTTAACTCCAATCGGTAACCCCGCGATTAGGACTTCCGAGACAGGTCGAGATCACTGATCTCATTAAACGTGCAAGGCAATATTTTAGATTACTGATGGTCAGTCGGGGATTGGGTTTATTTTCAAGTTGACCATTACTCACATTTGATCGCAGCCTTCGCATTCGGATAGACTTTCCAGCCAGCCATTCCACCACTGGGTTTTACTGAATGGGGAACAAAATAGCGGTCCATTCTGCTAACCCATTGGGAGTGTTTTTATTGTCATCTATTGCATTACGTTTGCTGATTAGAGACATTATCCAGCGTGCTAGTATGTCTAGTGTCACGAAACTGTAACTCCTGCATCACGGATTACATGCGTTGAACTGGCCAGCTTGCAGTCATGACTCAAACCTGTTTGATAGCTACCGGATCATGTTCACACTCGGTAAGTATACAAATTCACTAATGACTGCGCTGTTGCCTCAAACCGATAACAATTTAACTCGATTCCGTCATCAAGAATATTCTGAAGAGCTGTATAGAGTTTTGTACGCGGATTGGAAAGATGAATCTCGATTATCTGCTTCCGAAATGAAACCTTTCTAGTTGAACTTCCACTTTTATCATCACAAGTTTTCCCACATTCCTCAACAGCGGTTTAAAAGTGACAAGAGTATTTGCATTATGATTACCACCTTTCGAACTCCATTGACGGTGTGCTTGCTTTAGAATTAAATTAATTTTGTCACATGCCGTATGTAAATGCTTTCAGTTCACCGATATATAGCTGAAAATCTCTGACCTGAAAGGACTAATTAACACAATCTCCCTGTTACATCCAACATCCTTACCATCGAGCTGGTGCAACATATGTCGCCTCGCTATGGAGCATGCAGGCGTCAGGGCTTGATCATTCCAGTATCTTGAGTTACCCTCTAAAGGGATAATAATAGATTGTTATTTTGGGTCAATATAATGTGTATCCGAATCGGTGACTGGGATCCTAGACAGAGTGGTAGCTGATAGATCTGTGTCATGAATGCCATCGCCGTTTTGTTGAGTTATCTATGAAGTAAGTGCGACGAATAAGCCGGGACTCTGAAAGCCAGTTGGAGACCACCTTACAAATGGTCTCTTGCTTTCATTTCCGGTTTGTTTTTCATTTACAAGGCGTAGACATCTGGATGTTATACATTTGACTTTAGACTTAAATATATTTAGTGAGTAGATCCTATCTATTCCATTTCTTCTTCTGATGACTCCTGATTCAGCGATTTAGCTCGTGTATCCGACCAGTAGGTTGCTCACGGTTCACCTTCAGATATCGGTGCGTTTTCCGCGGTCGATTTTCGTGTAGATAATTGTCAAATTGACGCATCACTAATCCGTGATTGGATATTTTGTTCACTAGTTAGGGGCAACACCGGTCATCTTGGCTGCCTGTAGGAGAAGAGCTACACGAACGCAATCTCCATGCCATGTTACAAAACAGTGTAAAGGCTGCATAGTAAATCGTTTGTTTGCTGACTACACATAACTTGACCAGGCGATTGCGTCCAAGACTATACTGTTTTGTTAATATTATTGCTACTGTTCCGGTTATTGATATCTGATTACTGGTTAGCAATACGGAAAATTTATTGATTGTGAAAGGGTCCTCGTGTGAAAACCTGGGCTTCAACCCAGTAGTTAAAAGTGCATGCTCCTACGCGGCAGATTCTCTACTGGCTGAGTTAAAAAACCGTGCTGAGAGTCTAGGACTTCCACATTGTGATTCCACTACTCAACCACCCGCGCTGTATACTCGGTGATGTTGGTTTGGTTGAATCAGGTCTGACGCTTATTAAAAGCGTCCAGTATACGCCCCGCGAAAACCTATAAGACCACTTTACTTTTGCAGATAACTTAGCCACAATACCTCTCATGTCTAACTACAAAACCACCTCCACTCGTCCACGTTAATTTCATCCTCTGAAGCCATACGCGTGATTTATCTGGGTTCTATCCATATATTAGGTCGATTGCCATGGATCTGAGCACACATCCGGTGGTCAACCGGGATCTGGGCACCGTTCGGACTGGTTGATGGTCCAGGAATAGATGAACAACCATCGTGGTTTCAAAGGAAAAGACAGCTATAGTGCGTTGTTACTGCTATCAAGCCATGAAGGGTAACGCTTAGTCAAGGCATTGTTTAAATTTCTATATACTTCGATCTGTTTCCTATAAACACACAATCGACGGGCATCCAATTCAACAATGAGTTATTCGGAACTCTACGGCAACCATACAACGTACCCTACTAAACCGTTGTTTTCTGAATAACCAAAACACGGAAGGGTGCGTTCTCATCATTCACGAACATACCCAGCTTGATTTTAAATGGGCGTAGGCTCACTTCCTGTAAACATGATAGTAGAGGTGTGATTTCCAATGACCAGAAACTGTTACATCTGGATTGCCCTATTGGGCGAACGTGTAAATGGCTTTTGATTGGATTGTGCGCTTTGGTAAGAATGCCTATAGCAAGTAATCTGTGGTAGTTTGAGACGTATTCCAGACAGCAGTTGGATGAATCTGCTGTTTTTGGTTATGAGCATTAAATCACTCTTCACTTCTATTTACGAAGTCACATACGCAGGTGAACGTGACTTTCTAGAATAACAATACCACAACACGTTTTCTCCACAGCACACGTATATGGCTCCCTCTTAGATTTATATGTTAGACTGGCTGTCGCACAGTCTTATTCTAGCCCCTGATCGATGGCCTGTGGGGCATACCTGCCCGTTGTAAGTACGAGGTCTCAACATGACAGAGTTGAGTGATGTCCTAAGACAAGAATGGAACATTCCGAGCCCAGCCTCTCACGATTCACTTATGAGGAACATGTGGAAACTACATCTGAAAATTTTGAAGTAGAACTGAATAACTTTCTTCTATAACGTTTTCGGTTATTTACATGTCAAAATGAGTTTTTTATACAGTTTTGCTGTTGCCAGTTTTACGACTTTCTTCGCCAACGCACGAAAAGCAAACGAGTGTTTGTTTACTTTTCACCACTGCTCCACCTAATGATGCTGGTTAGTGGAATACAGTACGGTACAATGGCTATCCATAAAAGATGAGTTGATCCCATAGTTTTGTCGCAGGGTGTACCCATATCCATCGTGCATACTGTTGTATAGGTCTGAGCAAGCCCTGTAGCAATAGTCTAACTTCCCAACCTAATCGGACTGGGTAATTCCGCTAATGTGCGGCTGTACACAGAGAGACTTCACTGTCGTATGGCGTTAACCTGCCGGAGCTCTGCCGCTACAGCATTGACATAAGTATATCTTTGAAAGTGAGACCTCAGCACTTTGAGCCACAAATGATCTGGCCTTAGCCTATCACGTCTTTACAGCGGTAAATGATGTACACGGGACTTGTTTTTTCGCAAACGAGGCTTGTTTACATTTGCACATGTGTACGTGCACGAGAGGGTAACGATGTACTGGCGACACACGAAACGGCACGTTTTCGCCGTTCGCAGTCGGCACTGGTTTTACGTTAACGGATCACACGTACGTTTAGTCGGCCTCACCCGACGATGACGTGTGCGTGTGTTCGATCTGAGTAAAGGGGATCTTTGTGTGACCCTGTTTACTCCTTGCAAACCGTGCAATTAAAAGCTTGAGGACGCGCACGCTCGGATGCGCTTTGTGAAGGAGAGAGAGAGAGAGTCAAAGGCCGAAAAGATAGTGTTCTAATTGATGTATATGTGGACAAACATTAGCATCCACCTTCACCGGGCTTCGTGTTCAGGCACACAGAGTATGTAGTTGGTTTTGCTGGTGTCCTCTTGATCGGCTTTGTTGTCGTCGTCATTGTTTTGTATTCACCTTGTCAGTTGATTAAGTGCCTGATCGATCGTGTAGACTGGTGTGCGTGTGTCTGTATGTGTTTGTGGATGCGTTTGCCAGTTTGTTTGCTCGATCTTTTACAACTGTTCTATCGATTTTAGAATTTTCATGTGCTTACTCCCTCTAGGTTGTTTTATCGCTCTCGGACACATGGTTTCTCACACCGCCTGTCGAACAGCGTGACGATATTAAACTTTACTTCCAAGTCTAACTAAAGTACTTGTGACCTCTCAACTACGTTGGGTTGTATCCAGTGGTTTTTATTGTGTCACTATCAAGACCTTCAAGGCTGTCAGTAATGATCTAACATAGTAAAGTGAAGACAGTTACCAGTAGGCTAACTGCTGTAGGTCATTTTCCTTTCCGGAATTGTGCCCCCTGACTCAGGCCGTATGTGACTGGAGATGTTGGTGAGTGACCAAGTTCATTGACGTGACCGTGTTGGACCAATGAGCTATGGGGCAGAACATTTTCGGTGATGTCTTGTAAACACAGCTTTACTGTTGCCAACAGCGGTGTTACATGTTTGTAGGTCGTAGATGCTTGGCCGTTTGAAGCTAGATAGGAGTTATGTACATCCAGTCTTAGCGTTTGGACATATTTCATCTCAAAGCCGGGATGGCATTTTTTACCTGGCAGTTATGCATCAATTTCGCCTATATTGTGTTCGATTGGATTGCTCTTAGTTGAATGTGTATGGATCTACATTACACTTATCAGGAAATCTGCGCTACATGACTGTGATCGAAACCTTGATGCTCCTTATCTTCGATTGGTCACGTCATTTGCGGTATTCATCTATTCACATAGAAATCTACTGATTGGAGATAGCGTTCACCTCACTCCAAGTTATTTCTTAGACTCAGCGAGGTTGTGATCGGTTCGTTGTTGTCCGTTTGGTTCATCCACAAACGAACACATTTTGTTGATACCACGCTTGTCTTCTTTATCAACTCTCCATTTTAACTTTTGTGGTCGATGTAAGGTTTATTTGGATTGTCCACCTACACATGCACACACGTATCAATCATCTGTTCGACAAGTTTTGCACTATCTCGTTTCCAGGTTTTAACCATTTGGGCATCGCAGCTCGCAGCAATTTGGTTCGTGGTGCTATGTACCCTGTTGTGTTGCTGTTGCTCAGTCGCGATTATCAGTCGGAAACGGACGAGTACAACTACTTCGATTTCACACTTGAAGAACGGGCCATCATCGTGCACCATTTCCCCTCGTTTGTTCGCTTCACCGAGCACCTCCGTATGGCCGGTCGTCTACTGCACCATTTAGGGCTCAGCCTGCCAGAGTTGTCGTTATCTTCTGCGGTGGAAATCTTACGAAGTAAGTTACTTCGTCTATTTGCTTGCTTGTATTTTTGGCTAGCTCCGTTACCCAAATTCCTCCCGCGTCTTCTGGGTGAACTTGCTCCCATAATTGTGCATGTGCCCGCACATTCAACCGTTTTTCTTCCCAGATTATTCTCATTTTCCTTCTGATGCGTTTCGTTATCGTGCTCGCTTACACACACGCAATTAATCAGTCCTTTTTCTCCCTTGACTCAGTCAACAAACTGTCTGTCCCGGCGTGTTTTTACCACACAATTTGCTTACTTGTGTCCGCTCGCTGTTTCTGTTTACTTTGTCCGTAGGTGTGCGTTTGTTTGTATTTGTGTGCTTGCACGTGTGTACTTTTAGGCGTTCTGTCGTTCACCGGATCAATTGATCCGACAGCGCTCCGGCTGTCGGACACGATGTTTATAGTGCTGCAGGCTCGGACAACATCGAGAAAACTGTACTTTACTGCCATCCTGCATGGAAATCATTTACCAGCAGTTACCGTGGGGCAGGATCTTTGTCACTCTGGAGCACATGGGTTTTGAAACGGATGTGACTGTTGGTGAAGCATTTGATAAAAACATCGCATTGCCTAATCCAATCCTGTCTGTGTGCATATGTTTAACATTCAGCAGGGATCTTCATACTGAAGTGGCATTTCTACTTAATATGCTCTCCCATTTGACGATGCAAAATTAATAGATGAATGAACAAGTCTGTCGTGATCTTCTTACTGTGGTTTTACGATAGGCACTCCTGGTAGAATGATACGGATTCTCTTCGGCCATCCCAGTGCTCGTACTTCGGTACGATCATTTCACATTTCTGATTTTCCCCAACACGCGATTACCGTCAAAGGGTAAACTGCGTCAGATATACCATGCTGCACCAACTGTGGCGAGATAACTGGGGTTCGAACTCGTAGTCCAATTCATCACCATGAAGTTGTCTCAAGCTTATGTTACTTGTGTATGCTAGGATGATACTCGAGGTCAGTTAACCGGAATATACATCACGGTGTTCCATGCAGTCTTATAAACTCAGATCCATCGCTCACCTTGTCGTGCGCTTTTTTACACGACTCGAGACAGGTTATAAATAGCAACCAAATATGCCATGGGTTTGATGAACGAAAAATCCCAACTTGAGGCGTTATCATTATCTTAACTTGGGCCTTAAAATCGAATAGTAACTGTGGTTGAAGACTCTATCGGAAGTGGTACATGATTGGAGTCCGTTACCCGTTTCTTTTGTGAGAGCTCTTGCTCTCTTTATTCTCCTTATCGTCCTTTCCGTTTTCTCCATTTGTTGTACCTAGGACTACCACGTTAGCTCTTATATATAGATATATCTATATGCACATAGTATATGGGGAGCAAACGTACGGATGTCAGCTCGGGCATATTTTGAATCAACATATCGAAAGGTATGTTTATGCTTAAGAGACTGTTCATGTATGTGCTACAATTCCGTCAAATTTCGACACATGCACCTTCTTCAAAAAAGCCTAAAGTGAATCTCGAACCTAATTTACATGTTCAGTACTGAAGTTTAGTTGCATGCTACCGCACTCTTTTACACCCCTCTTAGTCCACATCAAGACAGCATACTGTACATCCCCTTAGTAGGATATTCCAATGGGTTGTTCTGCTGTCAGCGCAGCGTTAGCGTACCATTTCCACTTGTCATTAAATTGAACGTCCACCACGCCTGATAATTCATTTTGTTCATGGTAGCTATGGTTAACCGTAATTGAACATGAAGATCTGAGCTGCCTCACGTGATGGATTGTGGTACGGCTCTATCGTGACTATTCTTCTGTAGTCTAACTTCACATGTTGCAAAAGGAATCTCCACCTACTACACGGAATAAACATAGAACGTGAGTAAAGAATGCACCAGGTCGATTGCCGAGAGTTTCCTCAGTGTTCAGCCAAATTAACACGGCCATCTCACAGTTAGAGTGACTCACCCCACACCACACTATATATATATATATATATATATATATATATATATNGTTCAGCCAAATTAACACGGCCATCTCACAGTTAGAGTGACTCACCCCACACCACACTATATATATATATATATATATATATATATGCAGATGCCTGTTCAACTGTCCTTCCTACACGAAGTCTTTGTTCACGATAACACGTAATGAGTCTCGCTTCCTCTATTCATACCATTCGTTTCCATACAGCATCACGTCAAATAAATCGTCCTGTAATCAGATTTATTGCTATTTTCCTGTGCTTCTCCGTTGGAAGGAGCATGCGTAAAAGACATCTGAATCTTATCCCTAGGCAACGATCGTCGTCGCAATATATCTATGGCTACCGGAAAGCTATTCATCCCAATCACTGTAAGCTGATCTTCAAATAGGTTCCGCTTCATTGTATCCAGAGAAGAGTGTTTTCTCTTTTAACAGCTATTTTATGTGGACCACCTTCACAGAGGCGCTTGAACGCACACTTTTCTCGTCCACAGGCAACACTCATTCCGACTTTGACCACATGGCATCTGCTCGGCAAAATCTGATTGCCGCTGCTCAACGTTGTGGGCGCATTGAAACGCAGACCACTATGGTCTTACTGAACATGAATTACTTAGGCGTCGCAGTGTACGTCCACAGTGGGGTGGGCCGTTTCCTGTATGCATGATCGGCTATCCTTGCCCACGTGACATTAAAAGTAATCCCGGCAGTAACTCGTTTGCACTCTTTCTCTGTGTTCATTGTTCAATCTGTGAACACGCGGGTGGAGTAGTCCTACGTGTGTACTTTGTGTCGAATCTTTGAATGACATGTCAAAAACGAAAATTTGTGGGTAAAACACCACAGTCGAGTTGATTGACACTCCTGTTCCGGTGGAATAACGACACTTTTGTCGAACGGTGTACTCTGTTGGGAGGTTGTAACTCATTTGTGACTTATTTTTGTCGTTTATCCCAAACACAGTAGAGTCTGTAGATCAGTAGTGATCTCGTGAACACTTGGTCAGTAAATACATACTACTTATACCAACCTATCTCATGTGACCGAAAACTATTTTGGACAATGGAGCAGACTGAGTTTTTGCATGGGCTGTGCATGCTTATTTGACACCGCTGATCTATGGACCTCATTGAGCCTGAGACGAGCAGCCAAATAACCGACAACCGAAATATGTCTGTTCTAACTTCAGCATCTGCCGTCCACACAGCAGAATGTGTGATCAGCATTCACTGATTACGCAAACCGGATGAGTGGCAACAAGCACGAAATCGGCAATGTGCTTCCATTGAATTTCGGTTCATTCCAGTTTCTAATCATGGTCAATTGATGATTTTGTATCACACTTGCTATTTTTATAAGGATCGTCAACCAGCTTCTCTCGGAATCGTATATAAGCGTAGATCCACTGTAACCTTGAGCAGGAACAAATTAAAATCGGCCACCTTTTACTTGCCATCGCTAGACATCTCGTGCATGAACTCTGAGCCTACACGCATATATCACGAATGCCACTATTCCTGACAGGAAACAAAGGGCACGTGATCATGGATGGAGCACTGGGCCGACGTATTGTTGTATAACAGGCATTTTCGTTGTGAGTAGTATACTACTCACAAGTAATATATTACCCACAGGCGTCATTCAGGAGGAAGAGGACAAGCCCCGAACACGACGGACGAGAAGAGACTATCGGAACAGTGTGTACATGCTGTGTGACAACTTTCATCAAGGTGAATGACAACGTACTATCACCCAATGCATGCGAGTGCATGTCTGTCGTGCAAATGAGTGCACGCGGTTATGGTTTGGTTTTTGACATGACCTGTACGCAAGTTTGCGCAATAAACAAACTTGCTGGCCAAGCGTCTTTTGTAGACATAGCAGTATTTGTTTCAAGTGGGCCTGCTGCACAGTCTCATCGTCTTGGTAACATCACCGAGTACTAATCGCTTGTCTCGATATTCGTGTTCTGTGGCCTCCATCGAGTTATGGTGTCGGTGAGATGATAGCCTCATTGTTCCCCGCACGTGTGACGGGATTTGTGTCATACACCTGGATAATGTGCTTGATTTCGATTGCTGATTATCGATCACCACTAGATGTATTTTGTTCTATGAAGCCATAAGAGTGTGAAGATTAGGTCGATGCCTTTGGTGAATCTCCAGGACATCGAACCCTGTTGTCCAAATGTTACCGTTGCGTGCAGTATCCGAAAACTACAGCAATCTATGCAACATCAGTCAAGAAGGGAATGGATTCGCTGCAGTCCGGTCTCATACATGTGCAGCATCGAAAGTTTTGGACAAACTTATCCAAATGTAGGCTCATCGTGGATTCTATTCAGTATGCCTATCGTCGCTCACGCTCAACCTCCTATGCGGTCGGTTGTCTAGTTCATTTCATTCTTTCATCGGTTATTGGAAAATTAAGCGCCGTCTGCCTATATCTCAGACTACAGCGATGCTTTTGGAAGCGTTGATAAAAAGTCGCTACTTCAAGTTCTCTAACGTTGTGGAATTCAGCCTTCAACTGTCGAGCTTTTATGCGACTACTTTACAAATCGTTGGCAATCCACTCGATTCGTTGATCAAACCTCATCGTCATTCATTCTTCAGTGTTCCACCGGTCCCAATTCACTCCCTTTCTTGTCTTTACTTTAGATTGCATCCCTTCCAGTAGACAGTCACACACTTGTAATGAAATATGTAGATGGTTTGATGTTTTACAACAAGCACCCAACTGGATTTTCTTCTGCAATAATGGGCAGTTTAACCGAACTACCAGTTTATTCTGAGTGTTGCGGATTGTCTCTTAGCCCATCCCAATATGCTGACATTCTGTTTTCACTCATCTAGAGGAACCAATATGACATGCTGTCTATTGCTCGCTCCACTCTGCATGAATAATGAACCTTTACCTCAATTGTTTTCTGTTAAATACCTGGGGATTACTTTGGGCAACAACATGATACATGGTCGTTTCATATTACCGATGTTTTCACAAAAGTACGGGCTGTTTCATTGTATGTCCGACGCTTAATTTCTCTCTCCATTCCCCACCACCTGGTCAGCTGTTTTATTAAGACTTGTGCTCCCCCACAGGATGTATTGCTTGACCATTTTCTCTGGTTTTTGTCAAAGGACTTTGCACTTTTTGCCAGATCCCCAAAACATCGAACGTTTTGCCTTGTCGTTTGCCTCGTAAGAGATTTGTTCTTTTTATTTTTTTCTCTCTCATAATTTCAAAGCGTGTGAAAAATTTCCATCATAAATCTTATCTGACAAAATCCACTGTTTGTATTAAGATCTAAGTGTCTCCACATCTTCTACCAAATCCTTGTACAAACATTTATTCGCATGTACCCAGTCTTAATACTCTTCCGTTATTCCTTACTTAACTTCACTTCTGCACAAACCTAATCTTCTCAATCTTGAGTCAACCTCAGAACCGAATCAATAGATGTCTTTCACAAATGATACCGATTGCGGCCGATTTCCCTAACCTCCAGTTAATTTCTTTGATTTTGACCTAGACACGCTTGTTTCAATGTTCTCGATTTGCTGAACATGTGCGTATGTAAAAAAGCTGAAAATTCATCCATACCTTTCAACTTGTTTGATGCACGCTTGCACAGATCTTTGATCTGCCTTTAGAGCCCCTGAGGTTCACATCCTATATCACCTCCGTTGCTACTTCCCAATGGCTCTCTAAAATTGACTCGGCTTAACCACGACCAATCGCCAGTCGTTAAAGCAGTCAACTAGTGTACCCGTTTGTGTGAGTCTGCTTCAGTCGGTGACTGGTGAGGAATGCGGTCATTGATTTGACGCGGAAAAGGAGTCACGCGATCAATGCCTGCTGATGCTACCATATCAGTGGGACTGTTCGGTAGTCCTATCTAAAATAGGATATCCCGACCCAATGTTCTATCCGCGATTACACGATTTTCGTTTTCTCCTTGGAATTTTTTTTACACCCTTTTTTCGGTTGGACAACTTGCCTTGTGTGCAAGTCTATAGTGAAGATGACTGATGCACTGCTAAAGATACACATCTCAAGTCGACTGTATCTTGTGTTACCCACTCAATAGTGCAGCTCTATCGATATGTACTGCGACCTCTTGCACTCTTCTGGTTGAATTTCGGATTTTTTGTGTGGACTGCTGAGGTTGTAGAGTAGAGACAATTGTGAAGGCACTCACCCTAGGTAGCCACCACACATATCGGTTAGTCCTTTTTTGGCACTGCTTAATACAAAATATGGTAAATCAAAACTTGGACTATGTGACTTTTTGATTTAGCCTTTTGTGACCCCTTGATCGATTGCCACTGGACAGGATATATGCTTGTAGCTTACTCCTGAACCAGCTACTCATCTTGCTTACTGGTGCGCAGGACTAACCGCTGGTCACCAGATTTATCTCGTGAACTGAGTTATCATCCAGTTTCACACTAGATGATGTGTTAGTGATCAGGTCCCGTAAAATGTCGAATATCGAAGGACGCGCGTCGAAGATAAATATTATGTTCGAAATGAGTTGTTGCAGTATTCAATGTCAATGGTAGCCGCGTCTCGTATGCAAACTGAGGGAACATGTATTGACTGGCGTTGTACATGAATCAAACAGACGCGATTGTCGAACAACTTGTTCCGGTATCCACCAACAAATGGGATTATGCTTTGAATACAACTAAGGGTATCATCTAAAGACGGCGGTATGGAATTGTCCTTCACTAATCCCGTTTATCCCGTGTTTTTTCCTCTGACCAGACTACCAGCTACTAGACGAGCCGACACGATCAAACACAAAGGAGCTATTCATCTTGGCACACCACAGTCTACGAGCTTGCATGACAAGTAAGTGTACTATTCGTATCTTCTTCACTGGTTGTGCATGCGGGCCTCCATTTGTTTGGCTGAGACCAGACTGTTTCAGTTATAGTCTCCTATCGCCCAATCTCACATAAAATTCTTGGTGCATATACTCTTCCCTAATTCTAACATGACTGGTGCTGTTCGATCATCTGAACCCATTAGACCCCTCCGATTTGACCATCTGTTCTTTTCAATACCAATTTGACGCGTTCTTATATCGGCCAAAGTGTTCGTAAATTGCCAACAAGCACCTTTGTCTGTTCAGAAATTATACTTTATTGGCACACCACCATGATTGTTCTTATTGCAAAGCGTATTTTAAACACAAAAGAACTAGAACTTATTTCATGACAAGTATATCTGAACGTGACTGTAAGATGACATCTGCAAGATAAATTCCCTGCAGTTTCCACTGCTTCGCTCTATTTATGGTCATTACTTTACAGACTGCCTTGACAATATTCACACCACTAAGCCTGATTAGCTGCCATACCCTCTGATGCTTTCAGCCAAAGAGTGAACGAGTTCGGGGGGCAAACATGACCAACCGTTCCTAACTCATTTGTGATCGTTTTTATTTATCTTTTGTAAGCCATCGATTTGCCATATCGCGCTTTACATCGGTAGGAATGCACGGTATAAGCATACCGTACGTGGCCAACCACCTAAAGCAGTTTTTATGGTTAAACACGTTTGATCCTTTTGGTCCAAATCTTGTGTTGTAAAATCCATTGAGGCGATGGCCCGTGACAGCGTCAAATTACTAACACGTAATGTTCAGTAGAAAGGAATCACGAGATGACTGCATCTCCGAAGATTGAAGACACGGACGTGATGCCTTAGGAGAAATAAGCAGCTAAGATTCAAAGGTTTCGGCAAGCTTATCCAGCCTTATCCAGCATAGAAATTTTATCAATCACACGACAGTAGGTTGTACTACACTAATCTCCTGTTTGCTTTTACGATGACTTCATCCTCTGTGTGCAGCTGAACATAGCAACGGATAGTCAAACGCTCGACCTTCAGCAACCGTTTAACATCTATAAAGTAAGGCCGCCTCAACTGCCATCTTCTGTAGATGACTCTTGTGATATCTGCTTGATGCTGAAGATGTCTCTAACTGGGACCGCTGCTGTGACCTTAGAAATGTTCTCCAGTCTGCAAACCAGTCAAGAACATCCAGAACTATTTATTTCTAGTTTAAATATAATGTTACAATGCAAACCCTTGTGACACGTTGGCCACGATATGTTGCTTTTACCGTGTTGAGTGTATATAGTGCTTGTGAATCATGTATGTTTTAATTAGTTTACTATTGTGGACCTAGCTGTGTGCTCTCTACATTGGGGACAGTCCCAGAGCAAGCATTCAATTAAGATGAGATCGAAAGATTTTGCCGGACCTTCTTCACTGAATCGCTGTTTGTCGAAGATACGGTTGAGGCATTGTGTCATTCAGGCGTAATATGGTGGTTCGTCGTCTTGTTAGAATCACATTTCTTTGTGAACATGTTTTCTTTGCGGTATCAGGCGGCCTGATAGTCTTTGTCTGTAGAAATGTCCTGAAAATAATCTCAGCTGTTGAGTGCCACAAACTTCTCACCTGTGACATTTACCCGGAAAAACAGTGTTTCAGTATCACAGTTACTTGGTGATACCGTCAGCTTCCGATCATAAGAATGAATACATAGTGGCAATGGTTCTTAGTAGGCCAAACTTTGAACTTCTTACCAACGATCATATCTGTGAGCAGAACTGAATCGTGTGACCTCATTTCAAATATCGTCAGCATTCTGCTTTTCTCTTATCTGTACCCATATCTCGTAACCCTAGTAGCTACGTTCGCGTTATGGCTATCAATTCTTATTTACAACAACCCCATATGCTGTTTGTCTTGATGCGTGAAACCTCCCAAGAATTCGTTGAGCCCTCTTTAGCCCCTTCAAGAATTCCTTGGCTGTCACATTCTCACATTCTCTGATAAGCTAATTAAGCAGATCGTTACGTCAGCTGTCAATATACCTGGTGCTAAAACGTCCAGTCATTTTTGCTGTGGTATCATCTTTCACAGTGGTATTTCAGTGGCTGAGATTACCGCTTGACTAGCATTAGTTCGTGAATAAAAGTTGTGAGCAGGCGAGAGTCGAAAGTCGCCTGTAAAAGTGGCTTTCTTGCATTTTTTTCTCCTTCCCCATAAGCGCCGCCTCTGCTGATTTCTCTTGCCACCAGTCAAGTTGGCCACTTATGTCACGAAACTTAATTGCCATGTATCCGGTGTACCACAGTAACCAGTTTCGACCGCTTGTGATCTTTATCTTTGATCACACTCTGCTCCACAAATAACTTGGTCGTATAGGTGACTGATACTCATCTAGTGGTTCCTTGTAACTACTCGTTTCTACAGCCAAAGGCCTTTTTTTGTACAGTGACGATTCCTTGTTTCATGTCGCACTTTTTAGTAAGCTGTTTGCCGAAGCCGATTAGCATTAAAGGTAATAGCAATTTGTTTTTTCGCTGCTGATTTGAATTCATCTAGTACGTAGTTTCCATCTCATCTGGCGATTTGTTAATCTTGGCTTTCCTTAGGTGTCACAAATTGTCATCTGATACCTCACGTAATTGGAATAAACCGTAGACCGAATTTGTGCAATTTTTCGTTGTGTTTGGTTTATTTCCTCCTACGCTGAAACGCACGTTTCCCCGCTACCTGTTTGTTAAACTTTCCTTAAATCGGAATACTTTACTGGCTTTTTCGGTGACACAGGACGGTCGGACGTTTCCTTGGAATTTGACGAACGCCATCGATGGGCCCAGTTGACTGCGTTGAGCAAAATGATCCAAGCTATGAATCGGGAACATAATGAAATAATCGCCGAACTGAAGGTCAGTCAGTATCTGAGTTAGACCAACTATTGTAACACAACTACATGTATGTAACCATTTATGTCCCATATGTTTATTATACCCTTGGCGCTTTTCTTTTTTATTCCTCTATCGCTGCAGAATGCCCGGCCTGATCTCCACTTTCCCGAACTTTATGTGGAAATGTTTCAATTGGCGGATAGTGCGTCAGCCTTATTTTCTGCTTCCGCCAAGGCTGTTACTCTGGCTTGTTCAAGTGCGTTCCAATCCCTCGCTCCTCTTAAATTATCACTCTGCCAGCCGCCCGCTTTGCAATCAAGCCCTGGTCAGGTCACGTTGGACTCCGCGGAATCCACCGAGACCGCATCAGATTTTGCTCAGACTGGCTTCCTGCCTAGCGGAGATCGTTGGGATGCTGGCCGATTCGCATTGGCTGTTCCCGCAGCAGCCGTCGCAGCGGTAGCCGCCGCCGCTGCCGCAGCTGAAGTGTGCCATCAGCATCAACAACCCCCACAGCTGTCCACCTCAGTCAACCTACCCGGTACGGCGGGCAATACATCTTACTTCACAGCGCCTACTTCGTTTTTCTTTCCGGCCCCAGCCCCATTGCCGCCAACATCCTCTTCATCCACTTCCTCCTCTTCCTCGTGAATACACGTGGAGACGGGCAAACAGAAGCGCCGTGCCCCTCCTCTCATCTTCCTATTCGGCCGCCGCATTCTGATATCGCGCCACGATTTCAGATTGTATATTACCCTTGTTCCGGTTTTTCTTGCCATTTCTTGTATTTTTGTTTCTGTCTCTCTTCTGTTCTCAGGACTGTCAATCCCGATTTGAGCGCCAATCTTTTCAGGTTTTTTTATTCCCGCGGTTTCTTAGCCTTTTAGATATAAAATAATCCACATCTACATATGCTCCATTCATACATACATATATTGGAACCCCACTGAATAACTCTATTTTTGCGCCGTGCTTTGACCTAACTCAGGAAGGTTGAGATTTGTCGTATTGCGCCTTGTGGTTTTGCGCTTGTCACCACTGTTTTTTATTATCGAAAAAGGATCTCCTCGCTACTCTTCTCTACTTGTCGCCGGTTCATTCTTTGATTTGTCGATCATGTCCCCTAAGTCCACGCGCCAACGTTCCTTATCGCACCGGTTGAATCGGTTGTTCTAGCGACACCGGTCACTGTATAGTACCGTTACCGGTCCGTTTGTTGTAAAACGTATCAAGAGGAGGTTGCATTTCATCTCTTATACTCTTGTTTTTACTTCCACGTCTACTGTGTTTAGGGTGTTTTGTTACCATTTTACAATTTTCGTTACTGACTTTGGTTTCTATATTGTTATTTCTACCCTCTTTTATATTTGTCTTTGTGCACACAGTGGAACCGCGCGATCTGCGTGCCGGACGTAATGCACTCACTCCTGGTTGTCTTTTTTTTTGCTCTCAATCTTCGCACGTCCATGAGTGTGCGAGAGACAGAATGAACTCTGTTTCGCTCTCTCTTTGTTCTTCATTATTTCACTCTCTAACATACGCCGTTTTATGGTGGTGGTATCCTGGACTAATATTGCACATTTCTTCTATGTGCTTGGTAGATAAACGAGGACAGAAGTGATTTATCTGTGCAATCCCGGTCTAATGTACACTCAGTGTTCTTCTCTAACCTATTCCTACACATGATCCAGGTTTTTTTTCTCGGAGCTATTGAACTTCGGAGATAGTCTCGGTTATTGTCTTGCCTTCTCGTATTACCGGACGGATAGGCTCCGGAATAAGGCCTGAGGGTTACATCTTCTTCCCTTTTTTCGTATAAGCAGCTGTAATTGTTTTTTGTCTTATTTTAAACAACTAATTAAGCACAGCTAATTTGCCGGTGGAGTTCAAACTCAGGTTTCCCCTTTTTTATCCAGACTCTTCCTCCCATTTGCCCTCCTCGGGTTTGTATTCCTCGCCATTTTTGCGTGCACTAAACAAGCTACCTACGGCAGGAATTCGTAGCCACATCTTTTTTCTAAGTTTGTTTCATGACTGTCAACACAGAAATCCACGCATGCTACCTCACTTTGCCTGCTCCGATTTGATTTCAGTGCGTCTCTCTGTTCTTGCCGGATTATAGCGCGTCTCTCATTCACGCTTTTTTTAAGCGCCATATTTTTATGCGGTTTTTTTCTTTTTGGACCGTCATAGATTCTTGTTTTATTGTGCAAGTGTTCCCTCTCCATCTTCCGTGAACCGAGCTCCCGTATGTTATTGATTGCCTTCGCTTGCTTTCTCACACGACACTTTGTCACCAACGAACCTTACCCGATTTCTCGTTTTGGAGGAGGCGCCACCCGTCTTTGATCTTCATATTGCTGTTTTGTTTTGATTCCAAAACGAAGCTATTCGAATTGGTCTGCTAGCGCCATTTCCTTTTTCTTCTTTCATCATGCCACTTGATCTGTTCTCTTCTATGTGGTCCTGATGTGTTTTATTGCCATTGCTCCTCTCATTGTTTGCGCCAACGTTCTCGCTCGATGCGTTAATAGGTTTTCGGTGGGACCCACCATTTTCTGCTTTTCTTGCTCGGATCGTTCATCTTTACCCCCCCCCCATGTGGCTTTTTGTAACTTGATTTCCCGATCGATTAGCTCGTACCTTACCATTGACAGTACTGGTATTCTCGATTCTATCCCCAGTGTTACTGTTGCATTCATGTGTTCCATAACTACTTGCTTCTCTCATCCTTCCTCCTCATACTGCCGCACTGGATCCTGTGTATGATTCATCTTCAAACTGATCTTGGTCCACATTCAGTTTAGTTTTACACACATGCGCTTGTGTTATTTGTTATTTGGAGGGCTTAGCTGTCATTCTCCCTTCTCTCAGGTATCTTTGCTTTGACCCACATCTGTGGTCGTACTTTTGTGCGTTTCCCCATTCACCTGTGCCCTCCCGAACCCCCTGATTCCCGACCAAATCAGGACATTTTGTGACTCTTATTAAATACGTCATTTATATTTGTGTGTGCGCACTCGCGCGCTTCTCTCTCCTTGTGAGTGCCATAGTTGCCACTTCATCGGTAGTGAGTAGGTATTTGGTTAAACATTTGTATAGTACAATTTTGCATCATATCACACGATAACTTGGCAATTCGCAGGCGCAGTTTTTTTATCCCCACAACCATGGCTGATGGTGGGGGCTGTCTCGTAGGCTAATTGTGAAAGGATGTGGCAGAGAGTAGCCTCTGAGCCCGGTGAACTCATATTGTGCTCAGAAATTCACCTATCGGCATCTTCGATCAATTGAACCAGCTCGGTGGCAGCAACATGCAAGAAACGGAAGTCAAAGAAGATGTATATAGTTGCAAAAACTGAACTGTACGTGGACTTGAGTGGTTGGACCATGTACTGAGGATGCCAACTAATCACAACCGATTTATGTAATGTACGAAGTGAATCAATGAAGGTAATTAGCGGTGCGTCATTTTTCCGGGACCAGATCTGTATATCGTACTGAGGATGGCCCTAAAATTCGCGATCTGTTGCGGAAAACTGTTCAACAGAGTAAATGCTATCACCATTCAATCGAATCGCCAGTGAAATGGAGATATTCGAATAAGTGAGAAAGTGAATTGTCTTTTGGCTTCCTCGTTTTTACCTACAATTTAATTTCCGATCTCCGTTGTTATTATAAGAGGGTTAGGTATTAGGTTCCATTCATCACCAGTTGTTGCTGTCGCTGAATTAAGTACCAGTCGTGTGTATCGCTGTCCATGATGGTATTCGTAGACTCCCACGGTGGCAGTCGCGTGGTCAGTGTGTCTGAGCGCTACAGATCGATGTGATATGCTGCTCTTGTGTTTACTGACCTTAATTCTCTGAAGACCCCATAGATGGTAGTCAGCACCACAGTAGGTTTGCAATAACGGTGGACAGCTGTGTAAAGTGCTTGACGGTTTGGATCTTTGTGTAGTTGATATTTGCACACCAAATTGCGCTTCCGTTCAGTGCACGATTCCAAAACGGGTTAGTTCGTCCGAGAATTTTCACCGAATATTTGACAGTACCGGTAACCGCAGGCCTATCGACCATTGTTATTCGAGCGAGCAGTTTTATGATGCACTGACTAATCCAGTAGCTACGGAGGCCTGACCGCTCTCACAGAATAAGCAGACTAACCCGATACGATCGTGAAGCGTCATGTTCGAAAAACCTGGAACTGCACTTAAACTTTCATTCACGGAACCCGATAGTAAGCCGTCCATTTTTGGCGTAAAAATAATCGGTGTCGCCTGTATGGTTCGCCCCACTTAACTTTTCAAACTCAGCCACCGCTGGTTTGGGCAGTCATATCGATTTACGCATTACCGGTGGCGTGGAAAACCTGTTGGCTGTCAGTGCACACGTAGCTACGTATCGCAAACACACTGCTGCGATGAGCTGGTTTGTTCGACATCCCCTTATTTTGTACGACCTCGTTTCGGCGTTCGGATCCTCAGTTGATCCTGCTTCCTGTAGGAGCTTGCAGTATTTCGGAGTATTACTTCGAGCCCGTTTCGTTGGTTCGGACATCGGGTTTACGAAGACCGAGTCTGCTGACTGACTGACTGTCTATCTTCCTATGGTGTCTTGCGAGACTCATTTCTGTTTAGCCATGTGCTGATGGAAATTGTAATTGCAATCGATAAATACAAATCGGATTGCGGATGACGTGTATTTATCTACCCACTGTTTAATTGCACGATCAAGAACAGGCAAATCGACTACGACTGGTAGACAGGTACCTCACAACTGCTTCACTAAGCCCCTTCTGGAGTTTATCTAGTTGTTCGCCTTGGGCAACATTTTGCTGTCTTTTCGGCTAGCGAATTACAAGGATTGTATCCCCGGTTTTTTGTGTGGAAGGTTGATTACATTGAAACCTACCTACCTACTGCATAATATCGATCACACGGTGTACAGACACAGTTGTGTACGCTTTTTTCTTTCCTCAGTATCCGGTTCTGAACCTCTCGCGGATTACCGCAAATTGCGCGAATAGTTATTTCGTGTGAATGTCATGCGAGCCAAGGTCCTATCCGATACTGTTTACAGATGTTGCGAGTAGTCCATTAGGTCAGTCTTGTTTGTTCAGCAAAATTTCCACCGCGTAATGACTTCGGAGCCTTTTCAGAATTTCCGACTCGATATTAATGATTAAAAACCACGAGACCATCTCAATAAATCTGTCCATAGTAAGTCTTGATTATGTGAATAACCATGGCTTCCCCACTGCGTCTTATCGACAAGTAACCATTGTTGTTATGACGACACGTGAGTGCACACTCTTCTGATTTATCGTGAACTTGGCTCAGATAAACGTGTTAGTAACCAGGTTGGCCATACTCGAACGGGGACAGCACAGATCAGCTAACGGTGCTGACAAGAGAGAAGCAAGGTCATTTGCCGATCAGTCAACGGTCGGCTGGACTAGTCACTTCAAACACATTAAGAGATGGATCGTAGTTTCAACACAAGGCAGAAGCACTGCCTGAAGCCATATCCGTACTTTCTAGTTGTAGGTGCACTTTTTTACGAACAGTTCAGATTGACCCAAATGAGCTCTAGATAGAAAGTCCTGAGGAAAAGGTACATTGCTTTACTAGCATAGGGTTTTTGAATGAAGTGAACATCAAGACCGTTTTTCAAAAGCACTGTGTTCGGTCTCGACCCACCATAATGATACCTGATCCGTTGTGAACAACACCTCTGTTTACAGTTATTCGCATGTTTAGGAAAGCGTATAATCCGTCCTTCTCTAATTCTCACTCAAAAACATTCACCGTGAATACTCTACACAAATGAGTGCAATGACCTACAGCTCAGTTCATCCAGTCGATCGCAAAAATACACATGGGTATGGTGCTAGTTCATGTTCGCTGGTAACTCGGGTCACAAATTATGCACATTCAGGTGGCGGACTGTGTTCTATCACAAAATCATAACACAAAGTACACATTTGATACCGATTCGTGGCGATACATGGCTATAACAGACTGTGATCAAAAGCGCGTTCATGTAAGCTCCGTGGAAGTGTGGATGTATTTATGGGGTGGCGTGGACCGAAATAATACAAAAAATTCTAAAACCATTTTGAAATAGAACAGTGTACTGGGTGACCAGGTTGTTCTGCTGATCTGGAAAGTTTGGAGATTGGTAGGCGAGGGCTTAAGACTACATGGGGGCGACTGGTCGTTGACTTCGTCGGAAGTGGGAATTCCAGCTGGGCTGTTAACACAGTTGCGTCACAACGATTTGGTAAGGTGATCAAGATATTAGGTGATGACACGCGCTGTTATAATCGATACCAGTCATTAAGAACGCAAGAATCGGAGATAATGGAATTCAGTAAACTTGTGAAGTATTGTTTTAGTTACCGATAAGTAGCCCAAGATTTTTTCCTTATAAACTGAACTTCAACCACGTCTGCCTACAGCTTCATATCTTTCCAGCGAGCTCTTTCTGACGAAAACCAACCGGAGTTTGACCCTTCTCACATCAATTCGGCAATGCAGGCCTCCACTTTGACTGTTTGGACCTCAGTTCACGTTCTCAATATGTAACCCTGTTGATTTGAAATCCGCTTAATTCTGCTGGTTCAATACTTAGTAAGTAGAAGCATTCGGTTTGTATTACTGGTTCGAGTCCAGCCAAATTCTCCGGCTCCTATTCTCGATTCTATCAAAATGTAATATGTGACTATTGCTTATTAGTGATGGGTTCCATGTTAAGTCTACGTCATTTAGTAAGAACATTGCGGGCAACGTTGTTTTTGAAAACAAACCGAATGTTATCCGTGATCTTACATATATCCCTGAAATCCAGTTTTTTTATCTCGTCGGTGAAAGCTGTACCTTTATCAAACTAGTCTACATATTTTCTTATTTCGAAGGCTACAACAGACCCCTTGTGTTGCATACAGATTATAGGACTACTTGCTACCGACCGCACGTCACGGGATAATGCGTTGTGTTTCATCCAAAAATCACCCCACCACCTTCAATAGGTGTAGGTTCCCATCCGATTAGTGATTGCCGCTTATTCTTGCCAACATTTTCACATAACAGTCTTGCTCCCTGTTTTTTTCCGATTACAATTGCAGTTCTCTAGTAATGCCATCTATACAGTCCTTCGTCTTCCGCAGTTCTTTCTTTCAGCTGTGGTTGAATACCTGCCGGACCCTTAGATATTCAGCATCGTCGATGCAATGCAAAGCCCAATAGCATGACAAAATCGGGGACCATCTGGAAGTCAGCAGACCTGTGAGGACAGTGATAAACAACTCGAATAATTTAAATACTACGCTCCAGGAGGTCTTGCTTCATCCAGGGTTAAGTGGGAACCTCACATACCCACTTTTACCTGATCGCCAGCAGACCGTTAGCACACTGTCCTCTTTACACTGTAGTATTCTCAACTGGGTCTGCATATAGCGTTTCTGTCTCTTCGAACTGTCGTGACGTGGTGCAACTTGATATCTGTAAACCTACCGAGTAGGCCGGATTGTGTTGTAAACCTTGAGTCAACCTACGATAGAAGAACCTCTTACTGCCGGAATGTAAGGTTTGATCAACAGACTCAGGGGGTGGATACTTTCAATCCATGGACTTTCTCGCCTGAAACGATCGCCTCCCAGTAGCAGTCGAATTTGTTGCTTATAGACGAGGAACAAACGAAAAAGAATTCTGGAGTGATACACCCAAGGTAATGAAGCGCTTTTTTATACCAATTTTCCCTTCCCCAGGCTTTTATCAAAAGTGCGGCTTTGTGTTCTTTCTGTATCTGAGACACCTAACTTCCCCACCGAACAATACATTTCTTGTAATTGGTTGAAATACATGGGTTTGAGAAAAATTACAACACATATGTACACTTGATTCTGTGTTGGACAACAATAAAAAACACTCAACGAAGAGAATGCAAACAAGATAAAATAAAAACAAGCAGAAAACTTCGTTTCAGGTATGATTAAGTATACAATATGATGTTAATTAGAACAAGAAAACAGACGTACGACTGAAATATGACAACCGAACGATGAAAACGTACAGTTTTCAAATAATTTTAAATTCAACAGTCCACTGTCTTTCACGGCTGAAAGGTACTATCAATGGGTCTCAGTGTTTCTTCAGTTGGGTACTAGGGCATTTTTGATCACAGGTTGCAGATTGGAAAACTGCCTTCAAATAGCGTCCTCAGTGGGACGGAAAGACCATACTGAGAAGCTACTACGAAAAACTAGTATCTAACAGGTGGGCTTTAACATATCCAAAGAGACACTGAGAATGCCTTGACGTGATGACTAGTGTGTAATCAGAGAAAGATCGCGGCGCCTCAACGGCAGTGCATGAACTTTTGAACAGGTAACAACGAGACTGCCGTACAACCTCTGTCTAGTCAGCCGCGGCCCCGTGCAATTTCATCATATTATGGTCACTTGCTGAAGTTTCCGTTCGTCTAGGTAGAACCCCTATTCGGAAGGGCACTCGAGAGGTATGTAGTCATCAGAACGCGTGGCCATGTATTACTGGTTTGCCGAGACTTATTCGATCAAGGTCATCCGCTTACCGGTTTATTTACAGACTTTCTGATAGCGGTTTGCTAAAACCACAGCGAAGTTGCCTGAGCAATCGGCCATTGTGGTTAGAGTGTGATATTCACTGGCTTGTATGTCCGAGTCAATGGTTGTTACGCTAATGCAAATTTCTCCCAGCAGGTCATACAGGGCTATAGGTCAATTCCATGGAGCAGTAGACTCAAACCGCAGTTTTTCTGGGCATGGCCATCGATGGGCTTTACACATACGTACACAACCGATTGTCCATTTCCATTCCCAGCCCTTTGTATGCTGCGCGCATCACCCTGCAAGTCACATGACGCTAAGCCCAAACGATAACAGGCATGGCTTAGTCATAGAGAGGAACACTTTCTAACCATGGGAGTTCTAACCGTAGGCGCGTTCGCTCTCTTGGGTGTGTTCGTGTGTTACGACTCGGGTGTCCTGACAAAAGGTGAGTCATACTCATCTTCCCGTGGAAGCTCAACGTGGTACTTAGATTGTGTATGAGGACGATTGAACACGTGCGCGCAAGAGAGGGGATGGAATTAATCTGTTCTGGATGCATGTGTTGGTACAGTGAGTGCATCCACGAAAGTTGGCAAGATAGAGCCTGCGCTGTAAGTATGAATGTTCAATAGTGAAATTTATTGGGCAAAGACGCTTAGTGCTAGATAGGTCCAGACGATCAATATTTAGGCCCTACGGTGACGTGGTACGAAAATGTATAGCAGTCAAGTAACGGCATTCGTCCGCTTCGTTTATCACATCCTCTGTATGCCGCCCATCTGACGGAAAGCCCGCGTACTTCGCTCCATGGGAAACTCTTAACCAAGTTCATCCAATAAACTTACGTATATATGACCATGGTTACCCAGGTTTAACTTCTCCAGAAATCCGAAAGTCAACTTTCCATCTATCCTTGCGGCCACGAACTGCTGATCGATGCTAAATTGCTCGAACTTACGGATCAGTTCAGGTCCGAGTTCTTAGTAGTATGTGTTATTCACTTCCATTTTCGCAGAGTTTTTTGTCTAGTTCCATCAATCCGACCAATGTGTTTCGATTCAATCATCCTGCCAGAATCCGTCTTCAAGTCGTCGGTCGTCAAGTGCTTCAGACTAAATCTTTGTACATATATTCCTGGTGCTCTTCGGTATCTCCAAGCTGTGTGGGCAGCTGGGACATTGTGAAATTGTACACAACTTATGCGGCTAGTGCTGACAATATTCTGTCTGGTGAAGTGAATTTTGTTTCATGTTTGTGGGTCAGTACCCAGATTAAGCCTTTTGTTCTGCACTACAACTTTGCTTGTCTTCTTTATATGTTCCATCTTTATAAGCGTTGTGTTTTTCTTCTAAATGGCAAGAGTTCTCCAACCTCAATGATACCACATAAAGGTCATCCAGTTAAGTTCATTCAGTGTAGAATCCAAGCTATAACTGGACTCGTTGTATTCGGTCTGGACGATCCTTCTCAACGCTTTTGATAAGGTCGCGCTGAAACTTCTCAACTACCTTGGTCGACCCCACTCATTAAGAAACACAGTCTATATAAGTTCCTGGTTGTTACTCGACTTGCAATTTATGACCAAATTAACCTACTCTCACTCCTTCATCTTGTTTATTCCACTGGGGTTTCATTTGCAAAACTATTGCACACATATATGCGTATAATGGACCTTGCTCAACAGCGAAGGATTAAACTGGGTTCCTTCACCACATCAAATTTCACGACCATACGGGAATTTTTCAACCGACTTCCAGAGGTTCAATGTGAGTACTGCAATGTGTTCTGCCTTATCATCTTCCACGAAATCACCCTTTACGTTAGTAAATATTCTGTTTCCTGTCAGTTCACCTGCAGTCCCATAAACAAATGGTGGAAATTTTCACCAACTTATTCAACTTTTGTTCTCTATGAGATTTCATGCGAACCAACGAGTACGGGTCCTCCGACTACAGTTGATCATATATGTGCTCGGTAGGCCGTGTCGAACGCCGTTTCTTGGCATTCATCCTCATAATGGAATGAACCCTTTGTTGTGGATTCTAAACCATAGCCTCTTTCTCGCTAACAGTGACACCCAAGAAAAACCTAACTACCTTGAATTTACTCACACGCCTGAATTTCTGAAAGAAACTTGGGGTTATGTCTTGTTTATTATGGCTCAGGACTTCAAATGAATATATATATGTGTATAATCACTTGAAGTCCTGAGCCATAGTGAACAAGACGTAGTCCTATAGATGGCTGATAATGCCTTTACTATGGCGGATAAGCAGTTTAATCTATATGCGGGTCGCGATGTGAGCAATAAGTCCCGTGTCACCAGAGTATTCAGCAGCAGTGGGGTCTAAGCAATCATTTCCTATTCTTAAGTTGAACATCACTCACATTTGATCGCAGTCTTCGAAAAGAAACACTAGACTCGAGTTTCGCTGTGATTAGAGCTCGTCAGTAGTGCATATCCTTTCCACAACCAAAGTGGTTGAGCGTTCACATTTGATAATTCGGTCGTGCCTAATGTGAGGTCAATGACGTAGTGGCCAACACGGTTGCCTCATGATTGGAATGACCGGAGTTCACATCCCGGCCGTGGCAAGGATATGCACTACTAATGAGCTCTAAAGGTGGCGAAACTCGAGTCTAGTGCTTCTTTTCGAAAGAGGCTGGCTGAAAAGTCTATCTGAATGCGAAGTTTGCTATCAAATGTGAGTGATGGTCAACTTGAAAACAAACCAAATCCCCGACTACTCATCAGTAATCTAAACTATTGCCTTTGTCGTTTAATGAGATCAGTGATCTCGACCTGTCTCGGAAGTCCTAATCACGGGGTTATCGATTGGAGATAACAGGACAGTTACTGTGTCTCCTCTCGAGACGATCGGGCAACCTAATCATTTCCTATTCTCTTTTTCCGTTTAATGCCTCCGTATCGATGAAAAGACTTACGTTTTACTAGGAAGAAATACCCCTTCATTTACGGGGGACATCATAACGAATGCTTTCGGTCATTCCTTAGTTGGTCACTACACAAAATTTAATGTACATATTTGTACACAAAGGTCAATACACAAAGATTAACAAAACCTGTTTAGGATAGACAGAGGCGAAAATTCGGGATTTAACTGGACAGGTGCAAAAAACAACCGACTGAATCTAGGTTTTTTTTGTTTACACAACTACACTCATGGTAAGCTTTCAATCAATTAAAAATTCATCAAGTATTACTGGGGTACATTCCACTACAAAACAACAAGATCATACCACATTTATTAGATATTTTGGGACGTCGTGTTGTGTGCAGTTTTTGTATCAAACCAAGTTAGGCCATTACTGGTTGCATTACTGGAATTTATTCAGCGCGCCTTTGCTCACAACGATCAAACGAATGTGGTTGCAATATCGACCGCGACCAAACCAGAAAACCACTTCGTCAACCATTCTTCCGTAGAAGGTTAACAGGACGTTGTTCTGATTCAGCCTTACGGAACAACAGGTTGTAGACTACAAAATCCAATTGTTTCGGGTGCATCAAATGAGAAGGATTGATCGCAACCAAACGAAAACATCCTGATGTAGATTACGCAACAATCATCGATTTGGAAATTCCTCCGTACCTGAAACACCCAGAGAGCGTAGTTTGGTTGACATGGTAAAATGTCACGTTCCTAAACCAATTGTCCTATGTCTTGTCATCTGTGAAAGTGCCTATAATTCAAAATAAATCAGCTGTATTTGAAGCTCCCATAATTTTATCTCGGCCGCATCCAGGCCGGCCTTGGGATCGATCTAATTCACTGCTTACCCTCGGTCTGAAAAGTTTGCTTACTTCAGACGTACTTCTCTTGTTGTCTTAGAGAACGTCAATGTAGCGCCTCGAATACTCTTTGTAATTAGCCACTGAGGATGGAATCCACATTATACTTTTTCAATATAAGAAATCCAACCCCCCACCTTGGAACAGTCGGTCAAGTATTCTTCGGTAGTTGTTTCTCGGATTACAGGCTGGCCACTGATGTAGGGTAACACCCTTGTGACACGGAGTGCATATTGCACCGTTGCGTTGCTGGGATGCCACGCCCCGTGCACGTTACTTGGTAAATAACAGTCTTAATGTGACTACACACGGAAGCTTATTTTCCTCACCACTCAGAATGTTCAGTCCGCTCACTCAGCACTTAAACATGTAGGAAACCGTCACTGATTATCGGGCATTGATCCTCTTGCCAAACCACATAATGAAAATAGACACATGAGTGAACATGTTTTCGATAATTCATCTTCATTCAGGCTGGTACAATTACTGAAAAGGTCCATACGGTTAGGTCGAGATATCGATCGGTCATGTGGCAAAGAAACTGGGCCGCGGACAAATCAGATGGCGATGGTTTGATTGGTTCATTACGTCGCTCTTGTCCACTGGTCTAACCGCGATGGATGGCCATCGATCCGGTGAATTTGCGGCCACGGTGGACGCAAGGCCTGAACGAACCGTTTTTAATGATCTAATACCGGGTCAGTTAGCTTGGTTCCGGTAGTCACTGCAGTACAAGATTTTTTCATTCAGACGGCATGTGGTGGGTTGCCTGGCATGTGATAGACCACTTGGGTGGTTTGACTGATGCTCACTTAGTTAACACTTTCAACTATATGAGCGAGAATGTTGACCGATCGTGTTTCCCCGTGCCCCCAAACACCGTGAGTGATGCCCCCGGATTCCGTTCGAAAGTTGTCTTCACATTCGACCATTGTGACCTGTTCGACAGGAACAAGTGGAGTGGCTATGCATAGATAAAGTCTGAGCTGCCAGCCTGTTTTCGTTATGAAATCGGAGAACTGGGGATTTGATAAAATGTATATAGTTCACTTGTTGCATAGGTCGTACTGATTGTCTGACTGAGCCTGTTTATCAGCCATTCTTCAGCGTTATCACCTTTGAACGACACCCGAATAAATACAGGTTTCTTTCTTGCGCTCTGCACTTCAGGCCTTATTGACGCTCTGACCACGTTTCCCGCAATAAAACATACCGGGTAACCGTTATTATGGAAAACGTTCTCTATGAATTCCAGCTCACTGTTTAACTTATCCGCTAAGCAAATTCTACATGCCATCAGTCAGAAAATCCACAAGAGCTCTCTTTTACTTCAGGGATACCAACATGTGAAACTGTGTGTACTGGCCTGTCCAGATATCCTTTCAGTGAATTCTGCGTTGGACAGTACCATCTGTTCGTCCGTGTAAGTAAACATCTAGGAAGGATATTTGGTTTTGTAAACTTTATCAATTGATAAGTGCGATTGAACCTGTCGAGTATCGCACACATACTAACACCTGAGCTAATAATGTTGAATATACTGACTGCATATCAGCGAACCGGCTGACGGTGAATTAGAGCATATTGTATTAAAGCTTTCCAAGAATATGTCAGCAAGGGGAGATCCGGGTGGGGATCTGACTGCTTAACATTACTTTGAAAACCACTACAGTGCTGGTTTAACACACTCAGGAGAACTTATTATCACTGATAATCTCTAGTGAATAAGATGTGTGACAGCTTTTGACAAAAATATCCGCATCTACGCAGGTTGCGGTTCAAGAATCGCGCCACTTCAAGGCGCCCATAAAGACGAATGCTTTTAGAAAGCAGCGAACTTGAGTTTCGTGACTTCCGGTCGTGCAGCTGATGAGTTCAGCAATTATGCTATACCCTTTTGCATAACGCAACGACATTCAACTGGCGTCAGTCGAACACACTTGTTCACCTTCTAAGGGCATGATATAGGAAACCAAGCATGAATTCGGTCAAGAGGAGTTGTACATCTCACGGTGTCATGGCAGGCAGATAGGTTCAGACAGATTTGTCGAGATTCACTTTGCGTCGTCGACGTGGTGGGCTTTATGTACGGTGTACAAGCTGTCAGGCACCTGTGATGCGGTTTCCATGACCTCGTCACTTAATAAGGCTGCAACCCAATAATTAGCCCGGTGTGAGATGAGCCATTGTAAATTACCCTTTTGAACTGCGAAAGCAGTTGACACGTGCTCATACGAGTGGCTGTTTGTTCAGGGAAACTAGACAAATACACGAGTTCAGTTGTTGCTGCTCTGTTTAGTCATTTTGTGATGGGTGACCAGGTCGCATACACGATTATTTTGAAATTCAGTGAAGCACTTCAATGCGATCGTGGAATATGATCAAAATCGTAGATAGCACGTGTGTTCAAACGAAGTGAAACCTGTAGAAGCGAGCGAGAAGTGAAAAGCGAAAGTCGGTCGCAGGAAACATCAACCAAACAGACAGAACCGGGCAGGAATGCACATTCCGTTTAACTGAAGATCTCGGTTTGGTTTGAACTGGAATTCCGGCTCATAAGCACAAGTGCGCGAACGGTGCGTGAACCTGCTAACTGGATAACAAAGAACTTGCTTTGTTGAACGACATTTTGCCAAACTAATCACCGTGTTGCACACATTCTTGAACAAAAATTTGACGGGATTAGTTAGTATCAATTGGTAGGCTTGGACCTGATATAAAAGTGAGCAGGGTTCATTCACTGGATACTCTGTTTCACTAATCATTTGTTTTTTGAAAAAGCCTTACGAATGCACAAATCCATGTTGCATGCGCCTAGACACTTGAATGTCAGAACATACGTGTAATCTGTGATCTACCTTTGTGAAATCAGTTGACCAACCCACGTAACTTCCAGAAAATTGGGCGTATGCCCTGACTGTCTTGGAAGCCCAACAGCCTGGCACAAAGGTCAGAAATTTGTTCAGCTATACAAAAATTGGACGAAAACCATGATAAGGTTCATCTGCACCCTTAATGTTAGGTGTGAAGTAGTTTTGAGCATAATCCGCAGTTCCAAACTGCGTCATAAGCGTTGCCAAAATGGGTTGTAGTCTGCCATGAAATTTAGGTCCAACTACCAACATTCTGATGGCTCATGTGGACAGTCATTGAGCAGGTTTATGTTTCTACTAACGTCAGAGTGCCTATAAGATTATCGTAGATCCAGTGGATGCACCGAATTCAGGCATACCTTCAGCAATTTGACTACTATGATACAGAAGGAAAGGATTCCTAACGTTCAATAAAGTGGACTAGGAGGGAATTGCTAACGCACTCAAAGTAGGTGGTACTGAACGATTTTTCACGCTGATGATTGATCGACCTCCGCAAATTCTTATATTGCAGCATTGCCACCATAAAACAGGTTTATGCATCGTACAGACACTTTGCAGAGCTTCTTTGGGACCTCCTCCTCAACTCCTTACATCACTGTTGACCGAAACTTCCAGGATGGCTATGTATCTCAGTGGGTAAGACGACCGGTTAATCTTCTGGATGCACGCCGGTTCGGCAAAGGGAAACGCAGAGTGCTCATGTACCCACCTGCACTGAACACCAAGTGTTACCGTACACCGTATGATAACGGCTGAGACACAAGAAAAACCCAAACATACCTAAATTCTACTTGACCACCGGATCTACTATGATTCCTCAGCTAGCCGCCGATAGACAAGCTCTGGTGACTCAAGCAAACACCGTTGAATAAAATGAAGTCTAGCATCACATGCATTAAAGGAAAGGATTGGGGAGATGCAAGCTGGATGATTAAAACAACCATTTTCCCACTAATGCGAGGTGGTTGTTTCACGCTGAATGGGCAACAAAACAAGCCTATCAGTTTTCTGGGGTCTGTGAGCAATCACAACCAAGCTAGTGTACTGCCAACCATGAAAGAAAATAGTTAGTCTATGCATTGGTGCAAATCATTGACACTTTCGAAAACAAAGCTGACCGGAAGTCACGGGTATCCATGTGGCAGGAAACAACACACGTATTGCAACATCTCTAACGACCGCTCATCTCTCTCCTGATCTAATATTCGGTTAGTGTTCAACAGTCCTTAATTGCAATGAGAAATACTGATACTATTTCGAGAGCTTATTATTACGATGTAGCTACAACGAAGCAAGTTTCTGAGGTCTTTACTTTGACAATTTGTCTCTAAAAAAATTCAGGTGCATTAAATAAAACGTAGCAATGAAAAGTACAAAACCCTCCAGCTCCCTCAGAAATTACGTTTAAATGAGTGATCTTTGGAAAAAAAATCAACGACAACGAAATATAACGTAGTTCTTTTCTCTGAAACAACTTGATTGTTCAAGATGACGTGATATTCCAAGGAATAGCCTCATTTATCCGACATTAGAAATAGCCCGATTTAAAGCCTGTTCAGCACACTTTGAACAACGCCTGTCACAGTACTCAGGACTCTTATCCGATCATGAACGCACTCTTCAGATAACCCTCACAAATCGCGTGATCCCATAAAGACATTATTATAATCGCGAATCACGCAGCTTACTGAAACCTGTGGTTTGAGTAGAAGTTTTGATACAACCTATACAGAGAATAACTGCTATTCAAAGACGAAGAGGTGAAGAAAGCTGCTACGCCAGTCTAGGCAGCTATGTGTTTTACGGAAGTTAGGTCAATATGAAATGACAGTTACAGAGAGAAAAGTGAGTCTGGAAATCTGCAAAGGCAACTTGAGAATACTTTCACTAACCACTTCAACAACGACAACAGAAACAGTGAAACGACATGCGACAGCAGGAGATAGTGAATGAGAATGTTCATTTTGAAACAAATCTCTTTTGGGCGCAAGCGAACTCCATTCGTTCACCAGGTGCAAAGCGATTCAGCAATAACTCCTCGATCGAAGAACAACAGTCGGCCGCACTTCGGTGGAGTGTAAGCCATGATTGCATCCTTTGGCTGCAGGCTGTCAAAAAAACTCGATCTGGGCGATCGGTACCTAAATGATCTTTGGACAGCGGATTGCTTGACGCTCCGACAAGACTTTCTTGTGGTTTCGTCTTGGTGACACGCGATTTTGTTGGCCAGTTCATAAAACAACGTCGACTATATTTGTACTATGAGTTGTAGCTGCTAGTTTAGCCTCATACTAAGAACGCATACTCGACGACTTCCCATAATGAAATCATCTGCAAAATGTTGGAAGGTCTTGTCGCTTTAAAGGAGTGTTTTGAAATAATTAGACAATTCGTTCGATGTATCTGTCGTTGCTTACCTGATTGGTAAGTTGACTGACCGACAGGGAAGTTGTGAATAATTCACTCATGTAAAGATACATTTTGGTACAGGCTCATAAAACGCACAAATCGATTGCTACAACAGTTGTTATGGCCACACACACATACACAGAGAGAAAGAAGCATGCGCACAAAAGTGGGCAGACAGGAACCGTGGTGTTCAATTCGCAATCCAAACACACACGCATACACAATGTGTATCATCAGTCTGACAACCTCTTTTCATTGCAGGCGACGCAGAACCAGATCACAGCATGATGGGTCAAGCCAATCCGTCTACCTGCCTATCTACACCTATGGTCTGAGTGCGAAGTTCGTCAATCCGAGACATTCTATTTTTACAGGTTCGGTATCCAGGTTGCTTTCGATGTTTATTGCCCCACCTAAGTGTGATTCACAGTGTGTGTAAGCATGGGCACACATACACGCAAGCGCACATGGCATTGCGTAACTGATGGTGGAGTGAAGGTGGTAAAAGCATACAACGGTCGTAAACCT
Organism: Paragonimus westermani; assembly: GCA_008508345.1. Taxonomy (NCBI): domain Eukaryota; kingdom Metazoa; phylum Platyhelminthes; class Trematoda; order Plagiorchiida; family Troglotrematidae; genus Paragonimus; species Paragonimus westermani. Next base: position 86,198 of record QNGE01000810.1, on the reverse strand, counting down.
GCTGATCAACCTGCCTGCCTGCTTCGTTCAGTTTCAAGCTGGACTGTTCCGTCGCTACATTAGGTGTGTCAGGCGCGACAACTTGAATTCTGGTACCAGACGTACATGGTCACAGCTGCCCGCCGCCGATCGCTGGAGTGTGTTTAGGGTGTGTGAGGTTTTCCGTTCGTAGACCATCTTCAAGTGGAGTTATAAGAATCGACAAACTATAGCCCAAAACAGACAGGAAACGTATATAGCGAGATATAAGCATTCTGATTTACTTTCGTCAGTCGCCGAGGTAAAACCAGTTAACTTTAAGTAAACTGAGTATAGCAACAACAAACGAAAGAACCAGCCACATAGTTATGACCTATCGCGCGCTAGGAATGCAATCACTTCCACGACAAGGCGATTGATTGCGTCAACGCCCATTATACACACAAAACTGGCCGATGTTGTCTGATCAGTATTGCCTCAGTGATCGCTGGCACTTTCGGGTTGCGATTACCTAACAATATCTTTAACGATTTGACAGGGTAAACTAGGTGACCGGTTGCTACGATGTTTGGCGATCAATGAGGCCAGCTTGTTGGTCAGCTGGTCATTTATTGATAATGCGATTAGGAATGCTGTTGGGAATGTGCTCCGCCATACACTGATGCAAGCGTCGATCAGTCTTGCCTGTGTGGAAGTCATTGCAGCCAAAACTGAACGGGTAAACTACGTGGGAGACATTGTTCGGTTGAGTGTGTATCACCGCTATAGAGAACCAAACCTCTGATGCTTAACGGAAGGTACAACAATACAAACCAAAGGCAGCAGAAAAGTTGCCCACTCAGATCCATTCAGCTGTCAGCCGACCAATAAATCTGAATATTCCTTGTTTCCACTAGATAGAAACCTGATTAGAACACTGTCCGTGATGTGGTTTCACAGAAGGGTTACGTAGCAATTACTACCCTATTGACTTCGTATTTGAGCGCCAATTCATATTCACTCGTCAATAATCATAAGGATACCAGATCCTCGACAAAGAGGGGTCACAAAACTAAGCAACAAAATGCAGCCGACAGTCTCGCGATCCAATAATCCATGTCGCACACTTATGTGTATGGACACAACCGCAGAGAATGCCATATATTTCCTCTCAAGATCTGTGTCCAATTTTGAGCGGTGGTGGCAAACGATAAGTGGACGCTAAGACAGATCAGACTGCGTACAGTCGCAAAGCCTGTGTTCACAGTCGCTGGCAGAATGATTGGGGGCTTATCAGGAACACAACGTTACTCTTAACGTCAACATAGAGAGGACAGTCGGCGAAACAATTACTAACCAATATGGACTCACTCACATTGTGTATATAACAGTGAACTGGTGGGTCCTTGCTAATGAAGGTCATACTGACTGTGTTTTCCTTTTGTGTCCCCAGCGTATGATGACCTCTCATGCAAAATCGTAGAGTACTATGGACGTATATGGACTCCACTTCACGAAAATTTCCTCAGCATTTGGCAAATGTCATTCAAACAATCTCTACCGGTAATCAAGTGAACATACTCGAAGGTTCCACAGGTTGTCAGAGAGGACCATACATTTTCCATGCTTCCGCCCCGTTGACCGGAATATACTAACTGTTCATAGTTATTTTGTCCAACTCTATATGCAGCTGGTACGTAGATAGGAACTGCTTGATATCAGTCAAACACTGGACTTTCCAACCAACCTCTTTCGAGTACTATGACTTTTCTAACCCGCCTTAATTGTCCGAAAGTCAACAATTGCACCATATCTGAGCGAATAACGATCAAGTCCATTTTCTTCAAGATTATTCTACTTGAAACACTGAAGTTGCTTAAGTTGTGTGTTAGCTTATTTTAAATCATTTATTAATGAAAACCATCTTTTACAACTCTCTAGATGGCACCTTGATATTCCTCTATATTTGACGGAAATTCATCTGGAAACCGAACCAGTGGTTTCGTTTTTGGTACGTTAACACAATAAGAATTAGTACAAGTAATTTGTTTCGTCCAGTTCTCGTAGTTGAAAAACTCTGTTTGAGATTTCAGCTCAGCATAAATGCAGAACGTAAACAACTGTTGTCATAGCAACGTGAAACAAACAAACGTCCCCGCCCAAGACCACCGCAGTCGAGGTCTTGTTAGCATGCGTACCTCAGAATCGCTCAGTGTTTTTCCCGCCGTCACGTGCTGATATCAGTTTGCCAACTGATGTGAATGCATGCGTGCAAATCCGCTTAATGGTGTTCTTCCGATTATTTCGATAAATGGAAAAAAGGACATTAATGAAGACACAGATAGTTACCTTATTTCGTAACAAACTTAGAAGTGCATTACTGTTAGACAGTATAGGATTCAAATAGCATCTGCTTGAGCACCACACGCGATAGGTTTTTTCAACCAACTCTGAAAAGAGGCACTAGACTGCGGTTTCCCTCTTGTTACAGCTCATTGGTAATGTCATGCCACCCTTTGTGTGCGTCACTCAAATATTCACGTAGCTGAATACTTGTATATGTTAATTTACACACGTCCAATGTGGTGGTTGCTTCACGGGAACGTAGACCGAAGTTCACAATCCTGATTGTTTTAAGGATGCGCCCTACCGATTAGCTGTGAATAGAACAAACCTGAAATCTAGTGCGTATTTTCAAGTGGGTTTGCAAGGAACAGTTTGTGAGACTGTAACAGCCACGATCAGATGTGAGTAGGGTTCAAATTGAAAGTCTACAGATCCAAGCCCCACTGGTGACATTCTCAGTTCCTGCTTGTACACACAGTTTGCCCTGTCATTTTAATCTATTTCAAGCGCTCCGACAAATTTCGGGGTACAGATTTTTCCAATCGCTCTAATTCAACACAGGGAGATTAGTATATCGATGTGATACCACGAGATAAAACATATCTCCTCGACGATCCTTGGGTTCCTACTACAAAAGTTACTCTAATTTTATAGAAACTGTCCTGTACTCCATCGGTCTTATGCTCCAGTGCTCCGATAGCATCCGACCTCCGCGTTATCTATCAACTCTGTATCGTGTTCACTAAATGAGGATACAAAAACCAATATACTGAAAAACATATGAAACCGGTGCTAGAATCAGTAGTCTTTCATTAGCGAACTTACCGATTACGGTGATATACAGATCGATATTTCAAAATATTAATCAATTATCAGCCTCATTTTACAAATGGTGGTTTTACAATACACAAGTTATCATGTACCAACAGCTTCTTTCAAAGAATGGTAATCAGCAAGCGTCATCCACTGAAATACAGTATAATTCGCTAGCATATGGCTAGGTCGTATGTAGGAATACAAGATACCCTTGCCTTCTGTTGGAAAGGCATATGGTTTTAGATCGATACAAGCAGTATAGATTGGCAAACTTCAGGCTAGCTTTTTAAATGTGAGAGACAATTTTTTGAAGCACCCCTCCACCATCACTTCTACGACTACCCAAGAGTTCGACAATACTCATTTGCACTCAAATGTCTTCCATCTGCTATGAATGGGTACAGGCCTATGCTAATCTTGAACTTCCATTTAGTCCACACAAGATAGGTCATAATTAAAAGCGTGTCAGAGGGGGTTTCGGAATGATGGTAGAGAAATAACAGTTCAGCCACTGTTATATCAGTTGTACCAAGTTAGGTAGTTTACCTTGAGTGGCATGCTGTATCATGTCGTCAACTAATGAAGCCGTCAAAACTGACCATCTGCAAAAGGGATGCGCAAATGAACAAATAAGTGGAACCCAATGGATCCAATTTCAACCTGAACCGGCCAAAAGCTGCAACAATGAACTGCTTGTTGACGATAAATAAGTCGCCAAAAAGGTCTGAGGAGGTAATCGTAAAACATTCATCAGAAAAATCGGTGAGACGAACAAGCCCGTTTTCGGCTATTCATCATCACACTAAATACATAACATCTACAGGAAAATTTTTTGTCATGAAGAAACGGAAATAAAAACCAGTAACCAGTTCAGTTGAGCTCAGACATGTCATTGATACATATGGAGACAACGTTTTGATGCAATTAAGTCACAATTATGAATCAACTGGATTTGTAGCAGCTTGATCAGTCATTGTGTGGGTGATGGACCGTGGCAGCCGATAAACCTGAACAAACAGCTTCTATGCGCAGAAGGATGATTAGTTCAGTCGGATTCCGATTACCTCAGCTGGGGCCAAAATCCGGCATCCCTGGGTTTTTGACTGACCGCCCTTGGCTTGGTAAATCGGACGGAGAGAAGTGGCTGTGTGAAAGATATGGTTTGAATCGGCAAGATGTATCACAATTTGCACTGGTAGTTGTCTTGGTGACTCCGCTATTGACCCAGGCTGGATGATGCTCATAGATATGTTCAGATAAGCGCCTGGTCTTGTGACACACGTAACTAGTACCACAGGAACAAGTAAATGGGTAGACGTCTGTTCAGGGTCTTTTCCACATCACGTTACGCTGGAGAATGAAATTTGCGTGCAATGCCCAATGGTGTTCTAGCTCTTTCCGAGCAATACAAAGTTCCACAAATCGCAATAGACAGCAAAGAAGAATTTGCTTCACCCAATTAAAATACTTACCTTTCCTGAAAATCTGTGTTTACTCGGAGGTCCAGCAAAGAGGTTGTGTGATTTTTAAACAAACACTTTGAAATGCAAACATCTTGCACAACCTTCTTAAAGTTGTTGATTATCGTTGAATTAATAACTGCCCCATCTAGCCCAGTGATAAAATCAGGTGTCCCTGACCCTCATGGTCCACACTGATGAAAGTCTAAACAATACAGTAATACATTAGTCAATACGGATTTTAATAAAATGAAGGTATAACTTACTAAGTTTTCAGCTTTAACAACGAATGAATGTAACTCATAAGTTACTGATATTACGATAAGTTACCACTGGTTTTAATTCCGTAAAAATGTATTTACTGGTTACATAAACGATGGTCATATTAACTTACGTTATAACCCGTCCTAGAAATACGGTTTCTCTTAAATCGTATGTAATTAGCCGGAATGAGGCCGAAGTCGTGAAGATGCTGGTAACACGATGAAACTAAGCTTTTGGGGTGAAGAGACAGAGTAACATTGTTAGGAGTTTATGTGAGAACAAAAAGCAAACCAACTCGCAACTTGTTAGTTTCTCACAAATTTGCGGAAAGTGAGATAAAACCAGTGCCATACAAAACTTTTAGTTATAAAGCACGAAATACAGTAAAAAAATCTTTCCGGGAAGAGACTATAGGAGTCTGACAGTTGGGATGATGGAAATTAAAGCTAAATAGTTGTTTGAAAAAGGGTTAGAAAAAGCAACCCTTGACTCGTGACCTATTTCATCCATCATATGAGACATGCTAAAGTGAATACTTTATTTGTTATCCGAAGTGTTTCAAGAGTTTGATGCTGAACCGGAGACCGAGTGATGGTGGAAGCCGTTTACGATTCCTTTTCTATCGCACCTATCTCACTACATTTTCTCAAAGAAGCAGTTCTATGGAATCGTTAATGTTATATCAAAGTGCACTACTAGTCGTTTGCCGTTTCTAAAACTCACCTGATCTCAGCGTTCAAAGCTGACTTCAGGGCATTCCATCAATAGTCTTTCCAAAATTGACCACGGGTGTGAGCACGCGTCTCTTGAGGACGATCCAAACAGCGTTTTCACACCACACAAACAAACGTTTAAACTGTTGTGGTCATCGTTAGGAACAGCCAGATTATCTGGTTATCGTTCCAACCTTCTTTCTCTACTCATCATAAAAAGGCACAATGGAATCCCTGTAAATAAGAGCGATTCACGGAAACTCCCTGTGAACTGGATAAAGTATCACACCCTTTATAGAGTTTATGGTTGTAATCCAAGGTTCCAGAATAAGCGTTTGAGGGTAAAAACTTGATATGTTTGGTTGGCCACTAATCAGGGTGGCAATACTATAACCAACAGAACAGTCAGACTAATCGGATGTCCTCAGTAAGGTAACTGTCAGGCAGGTCAACTCTCGCACTTCGCGTATCATCAGAACGCAGTGTGATTGTTGTATTGCGGTTAAACACTCATTATCCAACCGATTTACGTATTTCCATTTGTAGAAATAATCGTAGTCCTAAATAAATCGATTATATCCACAATCCCTGGTCAACTAATTTTACTCCATCCATGTTAGTCTTGGACTCAAACTCCTTCACCACACACCGTTAGTTCAACGAGTTCACACATCACACGTGTATCGGACCAATACCAGAATGCGTCATTTCAGTGCTTTGTTTCGGCGCCCCCATACTGTAACATGTGCAACCAGCTACGGTGGATATCGTAGTAGGTATTCTGAATGTCACATCTTGGGTGTATAACTCTTTATTCACTAGAATAACGTGGAATTCGTGTAAGCTTGATTAATACATGCATCCTCACTATCAAACGGGTACAGTGAAGTTTTCCACACTGCGGTTCTACATAGTCTGTTCCGGTTAAAGACCTACACCATTCAGAGGATGAAATGAGATGACAACTTGCAGAAGGTTAACAGCTTCTATTATTTATTCACCCAAGTACTAAAAGCTTACTTGTTAAGTGCAGCGGATTAGCGAATAAGAGTTGGTCGAATCATCCTATCAAATTGGCTGGTGAACTTCAAGCCAAACGAGTGGCTTGCGAAGACAGCAATCAACGGAGCCATAATGAATGACGGTATCGCTAGTTAGTTGGTACTACGCAACAACGTGATAAACGAATGAACTCGGTTTGATCAAGTCGACTTTCTGATTTGTCCACTTGACTGTGTAAACGGTTTGTGCGACCATCTTGATAAAAGTTATACTAAGTCCTGAACCAAGCTTAGATTCAATCTGCCTATATAAATATCACTATAGTTACAAACGGACTGTTGGAAAACATGCAGTTAAAAGACCTAATTGTACTACTGAAAATAACGTGCGTTGTCTAACAGGTGGAGAGTTCAAATTTTTCCTGTCACAGAGTGTTAGATGAACGAAGTATGCTCTCACCAGTTGTAGTCAATGCCATCTCTTACCGAATACTATAAAACGTGGTTGTATTCTAGTCTGACTAACACACTTAGATACTAAGCCCTATATTACTGGGCAATAAGTGAGCAATGTTTTGTAATACTCAACCCGCAGTGACCCGATAATACTATTTGGGATAAAGTGCACTGTTCTCGTACAGACCGGCCAAGTTTTTATGAAAGTTTGCTACATGAAAAACACTCACAAAAATGAATGAAAACAGTTTTTTGTTATCGTGAGCTCCTCAGCAGGCATCGCTCGTGTGGCCCTTGATGGGTACTGAACACTTATCACATCACTTCTCACAATTCTGTATATGTTGCCTTCATTCGATCACCGAGCTTCGAAAGTATCATCACTTTTTATATCGTGTGAATGGCGCTGTGGTAAGCTTTTATTCACAACAATTAGCTATCTTATCGGGGAGACCCAACTCAGCTCTTTAAGTTTACCGTAAAGTAGCCCTCCGTGGACCGAATTCACACACGTCCATACTGAGTGAATGCTAATGTCATCCATTCAACAGCCTGGAAAGAAACTGCGATGTATCAGCCGGTTTTTCACATTTAACTTGATTGTCAACCGTTTCAATCTGTTGGCCATCACACTGATTTCAATGCTTGCATGTATTGTATTGAGTCGAATGAACGAAGAAAGATGACATACAGAAATAAGTGGAAAATGTCTATCTGAATCTGTAACCAATACTTACTAAGGGTCAGATGAACGGTGCCTATATCGGTTTTCCTCATTCTCTCATAATCAATGGTTATTCAGTCACCACTTATCTGTTAGTGTAGTAAACCCTTGAGAGCTAAACGCTAAAAACCTCCCAGAACGCCCTTATTAAGAGATTGTATAGCATGTCCTTCTTCTTCGTCCAGCTGAACTTATCTTGAAGATGTATTTATAAAGAGGGATGCAACACCGATCTTTATGTAATCGTATGTTAGTAAGGTTGGTACTGGCGTGATATCAGAATAAAAATCATGCCAGTCTGAACGGGGTGAGCTTCCACCCTCATATCAGAATGCATCAAACGCTATTGAAAATAACTGTGGCCACACTCGTTAAATATCTATGGCCACTGATGAGTTACAGCAATATTAAAGTTGCTTTGTCCTTGACTGATCACGATCACATCATCTGAGCTTTGTCATTAGATATTCGATTCTCTCGACTATGTTCCTTTGTGAATGAAAGAGGCACATCCCGTATCATTGTTCCAGCGTACTCCTCCATCCACTTGATCTTCAAACGTCGTATTGAACATGTTCCTCGTCAGTCTACTAGTGACCGTGATGGCCATTTCCCCATTCATTTTGCGCTAACAGAGTGTTTTGACTAAGTTCACTAATATCGAACATGATAAAAATGAGTGAGTTTGGTATGTTGATTTTTCTCAGCATGTCGCCATCACTGAAAGACCCACCAGAAACAGGCTCACTTTGTTGGCCACTCAATCCAACGGATTCGAAAGTTTTACATTATGACGTAGCGCAACCTGTCTTTCGAATATGGCCGTGAAATATTGGCATATTTTTTGCATTAGGTTGTTTCCTGCACTGATCACCAAATTTTGGAAACGTTTCACCGGTCCAATTTATTGTGAAAGAAGCTGATTACTCTAGAAGTATTAGGTGGCATGCAAGCCAGGATCTTAAGAGATGAAAATGAGAAATGATTGGCATGGAATAAGTGAGGGACAGATCAATGAAAACACCTCACAATAATGTGTGTGTAGTAAACGATTTTGTTTAATATAACTTGAATCTCAATCACAATTAACTGCGGCTTTCGTATTTCCATAAGGCTTTTGATTAACCCCTTCCAAAAGAAGTTCTATACTCTTAGGAGCCCGCCAATAATATATGGTTCCTGCAGCCAGGATTTGAACTTCGACCAACCGTTTATGCGACAGCCATGTGAATCCTCGAAATCAACTCGAGTTTTGGTGTCTCTAGAAGTGTTCAATAGTACGTATCGTTGTCGCGGACCAAAATCAAAGTCTGCCTGCACTTCCATGTGACATCACATTGTGAACGCCTGAGTTACTGTATGTCCTTGAACAATTATATTTTCAGAGTTAGCTAGCCGAGGAAACCATCGGAATACCAGACCTTTGAAAAGAAACATTGGCGGACGAGGATGAGGTCGTAGAGGAACCAACAATAGGTGTGAATGACAGACTCTTCATCGCAGACAACAATATAAGCACCAATTGTGAGAAACGGAGAAGTTTAACGCAATTCAACGGTTTACGAGTCCAGCCAAAAATCGAGTGAACATTTTTGCTTTTGGATGATAGTGCTTGTCGGAGCAAACACTCGACATGAACGTGAATGTATTTAAGCTTTTCAACCAAAACATGAGTGAAACCTTTGGTCTTATTAATCTGGGAATACTACATGAACTGACTATAGAAAACGGTATAGGGCATCGGCCAATTAAGCTGAGACCCTATCTTACCACAGGATTGGGTAAGAATGCTCACCAAATGGAACTCACGTTCTAACTATTATTGTCCAAACCATCGACCTTTCGAACTAAGCTATGAAAAATCCTTATAAAAACCAACACACTCCGTACTGTTTTACATTAGACGGTAACAGTATGTTTCCAAGCCGGGTAATCAGCTTGACAAAGAACTTAACAGTAAATTCATCTGCAGCCCGGGCTGCAATCCGTTTCTAGTTTCTGTTCGTGTAGGTAAAACACGGGGTTTTTTCTCCTGACTTCCTTCCTATGTTGCAAAAGTTTCACAAGTGTTTATTGTGTTTCCTCTGGTTTCCACAAAAAGTGAGATTGACGTCTACGATACAAGTGACCCCGGGGAGTCTGTCAGTTGTTTGTAAACTAATTTTTTGAAAGAATTTCCCGAAAAGCTTTTAAACCAACTCACAAACATTCCCAGTGTCAATGATCCTGGTTAGGAGGTAGTTGAATTTCTCTTCCATTTTAACATGCCACTTGGTTGAAGGCAGAAAGTAGTAAAGAGAACCAAGTAGCTTATACCTCGTAAGTATAACATGTATAACACTGCTCGAAATGACTAAACAACCGAAATTATTTCGACTTTTTAATGGTAGCCACGGCAGTGTCTTTCCGCTACACTGATGCCGATGGACCACATGACATCCCTTATTAAATATCACGTCAAAATTCAACAGTTGCTATGCCTACAGTGATATTTAGTCATTTAGATGTTCACTTGTTCGTCAAGCTTGGTATTCACATAGTAAACGTTTTATTACTAAACAAGGTGAAATCACTAATGCATTTAAGTCTGGGCTTGGAGGTTTGAACGTTGTAGTTAGTGGGGTTGATGTTTGTCTGTTTTTATATGAAACAACCAAGCGAGAAGGCTAATAAAAAACACGAGCCGTACGTTGCGCACTGCATAGTGCAGAATTATTCGTCCTGTTCAACGTGTTCTTCAATCACACACAAAATGATTATCAGTGAAACTGGAATGCAAATAAGAAATGCGGCATCACTCACCGTTTAAATCCAGTCATTCCGTTGGCTCACTGTCCCACATATCTTGAACAACCTACGGCTTTCGGACGTCACGTTTCTGGTAATCTGCCAAACATCCTAAATATATTGTCCTCTTACCGTATACCGCAGGAATCTAGCTGTCAGCAAGAATACTCTATACCTGAATCAGCAGTGGGGTAGCAACCATGTCAGCGATGTCATTCAGTGTTATAGACTTTCTAGGCATCATGAACCCAACGAACACGTCTCTCCCAAATTCTTTAATAACTGTGCTACTCAGTACCGTCTACCTGAGGATATATAGCGCCTGATTAATGAGAAAGTTAGAGGGAGCCCTTGGACCCCACGTTTGTTTACATTCTACTGTTAGTTTTTGAAGGAGAAAGAGGTTTATGTTGTAAAAATTTGCGCTTGTGATGACAGACCATTGAACTTCACTCAGCTTGTTAGTCAGTATGTATGACGGTGCACAGACCAGCCAGGCTGTACGTGTGATTCACATGGAAAAGAACGTCCTTTGCACAACTGTGGTTCACACCTTCATTATACACACATAGCAAGAGCCTCAGGTTAAATCCAATTATTTAAAAGGTATGGCAGCGACGCTTTCTCAGCACCTTCTGGTGGTTCAAGGAAAAACTACATACTGAGTACATCTCTTCCGACATGTTACTTGATTTGTACTTTTTCATGCGCAACTCCTATTTTCAAGCATATGCAATTACTGGTGGTTCATTAAGTTGGGAAGCCTCATTTTTTCCGTTCAAAACTACCACATCCATCCGGAACACGATGTTGCCCAAACAGAATGAACAGAAATTCCCAGAATCATCCTGAGCTAAGCGACGCTATTCTGTTTACCTGCTCGACATTTATTCCACTATGCACACCGGTAGCTTAATGACCTTAACTATTCGTTGTGGTAACTAAGAGAGTGCTCACAGATCACTATGCACCATATACATTGCCCGTAATGTTATCCTTGTCGCACACGTTTTAGAGAGGAATGAGATGGATTTTTGCATCCGTCTTTTGGTTTGACTTGGGAGCAGTTGAAGAAGACAGGCGCATTAGTCTCGAGACCAAGACTTTACTTTTTGTTTACTACAATGAGTAGAATTTGATTTCTTATAATCACATTACTATTCCCCGTAGGATCAAGCGTATCTTTCCAGGGATTTGCAAACATCGTTCAGCCCCAGGGTCAACGGTGTGAGTGATGAGTGGTTCAGTGATTGACGTACGCAGTAAGAAGTGCGGAGTCCGACAGTTGTGATATGACTTTCTTCCTGGTCCACAAAGTTACTTAGGACCATTCAACTCTCAACCAGAATCGGTTCATTCTTCTTCAGAAAGCAGCACGCTGAATGTAACGTAGTATGTAAGAACGTTCGATATTTTGCCGACAGTCTTTTATACCTGTGACCGAGTGTGACATATGAGTAGGACCACGTTCACAAAGATCCTGCAAATCACAAAGGTACCTAGACCCTCAGAAATTAGCACATCCAAAAAAACACAATGTAAACAAAAGCCGAACTAAAGTCGGTAAACTTCTTGAGCAAACGTGTGCTGAGCTCAAGCCGCACAAAATTCTTTCTTAATCTAAGCCTCCATAAACAGATGAGAACTTTAGCTGATCCTCCTTTAGCGAAACGCTGAAGTAAGGTTTTCTTCACTGATTTGAGTTCACGTGTCAAGCGTAGCTTTTGTTCATAATGTAGGCTGAATTTGGACTATGGTGCATTAGTCGAGCACGTTGAGCATCACCACAGTAATCGCCCGAAGACCGATTGTGTCAGTAGACTTTCCCGCAGTAGTTTAACCCATGACCACAGTATTTTATATGCGTAGTCATTTACGATTAACATGTTACTGATGAGTAATCGGCGATTTGGTTTGCTTTCCAGTTGAAAACCACTCACATTTGATCCCAACCTTCGCATTCGGATAGACTTTCCAACCAGCCTCTTTCGAAAAGCAGCACTAGACTCGAGTTTCACTCTCATTAGAGCTCGTCAGTAGTGCATATCCTTATCATTTCATCGCTGCTCCAAACTCATCATTGTTAGCTTCTGGTTACCACATTAGCCTCTCTGTGCCATTTCAGACGGTGGTTGGTTAATAAGGTTAGATTCCGCCACCGACCGTGAAGATAATCCCCAATTTTACACGTGGCCTACCAGGTAAGTTGCGAGAACACGGACCCACATACTAAGCGGATGCACCAAAAGCGTCGTGTTCTGTATAGAAGTTGCTGTTGTTCAGTCTGCGTAAAAAGAAGACATTTTGCCGGTGGTGCTGTTTCATGTGCGTCTAGCGAGTAAAAAGTGTTGTCTAAAACGAGAATAAACATTAAAAACTGATTACCATCACTCTGAAAATGGCAACTGGCCAAAAATATTCACAATACCTTAAGCAACTATTGCTAAACCTAGAAACGTTTAACTACATTCGTTTGTGAGTAGCTCGTTATTAGCACGGGGAGCAACGCAGCAACTGGTCAGTCAGACTCACTCATTAGCCCATTGACTAGACCCCTAAAGCCAATTAAAGATTCCCGACTCCGCCGAACCTTTTTATCCCTGACGTCAATACGGCTACGGAGGACAAAAGTTTTGTCTGCTCAAGGGCGGACACTGTATCAAAATTAGGTGACAGTCGCTGTTGCCTTGGAGCTACTCATCTGAACCAGATCGGCAGGTCCTCGTTTGATTCTTACTGGTTCCAGTTATTTATCTAATTACTGTTATTTATTTAGGATGTAATTTAGATCTTATCAGCTTCAGTGATTTCCATCTGAATGGCTTTCGAGTGGTGACCAGTATAGTCTACTGTTCAGTCAGGCTTACCGTATACACACTTATGGTCATCATAACATGTGTCTGGAACACGCTTCTAGCAAACAATGTTATCTTGTATGTGTCGATACACCCAACTGTGCATGATGACTTGTATGCACCACGACTTGCGATGTTCCATGTTTTTGTTTTGCACACCATGTGAATTTCTTAATTTCACTTTTCAATTTTTCTCATTCTGCCTCTCATATGTTTCATATGACCTGTCGTTTTAAGAGGCACCGTCGACCGTATCATGTTGCATTCGTCCACTTTCAACTTTACAAAGTAGTCTGAATGTATAATCTGCCAGTCATTATCAGCCAATTAGCTAGTCAACGGCGACTGGTGTAAGTCCGGTTCGTATACATATGGAATGCTGTACCTCGAACTGCGGGAATGTTGGAACTTATTCTAAAAACTGTGTGTCGAGCAATAGAACAATCCTCTCCAACTGTGGTCACGTTTCAAGTCAAGAAAGGCGGACTCACAAAACCACAATTACTGTGGATTTTCTATATGGCTGTGAGGTGTGAGTGATAGCAGTTTAAGTCCCCAGGTCTACTGAACTTATACGAGTTGAACTGCACTCACAACCGATCGTAGCTTTCGCATTCCCATGGGCTCTCCATACATTCACTAAGTTCATTAAACGCTATTTTTTACATCTAATCACCGGCATTGGGTTGCACTGACTGGTACACAGTGAGTAGGTTGAAAGACGAACCTTTATAGTGAAGATCAAACAAGTTCGCTCAATCAAAGCCTGAAGGTGCACCGCCTTGGATAGTAGTACCATCTTTTACCATACTGCGACACTGTCAATCATTTCAGCTCACTAGTGCAAGAGTTAGAGCAATTTATAATTGACGTAGTAAGGGAGAACGAAAACAACCGCTGGAAACATGTAAGCTATATTCGGCTCCTCGAATAATTGCCTCGCGATATTGGCAGTCCTTGACTGGGTAAATTAGGGGAGATACCTCCTAATGGAGTTGAGTGAAGCAATTCTTTTCGCTGTTTAAACTAAGCTATTCTACTAAGTAACTACTTTTACCTGTGGTATTTCTGTTAATATACAACACAACCCGACCAGTTGTGAATTTTTGTTACTGATGGCGATACCATGCATACTCACAACTTGGTTAAAAGGCGTAAGCGCTTTTGATCCGAATTTGGCTTAATCCGATTGAGCAAGGGACTGACACAGCAGCCAACTGGCCAAATAAAGTTTGTTAACCTCATTTCGTCAAGAAGATCTGAGAGACGTTCAAGTTGAGATGTCTTCAGAAAAAGTTACAAGCTTTAAAGTAGTAGCCGAAGTAAATGAATGGATATGATTTCCCGGATGAATTGGTTGTACCTAAAGGGAAGGGAAAACTGTTTGCAGTACTCAAACGGTACGGACCAGTTGTACGTACACTGTCTATTGTCCTCGTTAAGAAATGGGTACTTAACGTGCGCCCAGAGGCAGAATATTCACCCGTTCTGAGTAAATCAACGAGTTTACCGTCGTAGCTTGCAATTACTTACAAAGCTTAAATAACCTGTTTATTTCTAACCCGAAGTATCCGTATGCGGACAAAAATGCCCTCAGTGTCAAAGTCTCAGAGAGGAAATGAACGATATGCACTCGCAGAAGGAATTTTGATTCAAGACGTCCAATACAAATAGACCTACAGAAGAGTCGCGTTGCCATGGTCATTTTGGTGTGCATTGATCACATAACCCAATATTTGCGTTATTGGACCATCACCATCCCTCGGTATCAGGCACTAGTGATAACCTTCAACGCCGTTCACGCCATCGTAGTTGAGTGATTCATATGAACGCGTTGGTGACACTATCTACGACTTAGTAGACAAATATTAGTCATGACTAAGCCTGGCCGGTTACAGTTAGTCGTTAAGATGTGGACACTTAAGTTATGACTTTCGAAAGTGCTACATAGTGACACAAAGGCCGTGTAAACGGACATCAAGCTGTTGGTCAACGTTTAATGCTCTTAGGGTACACTGTGTGATCGTTGGGATATCTAAAGTTGGTACATTTCACAAGGTAAATTCAGTCCAATTATAACCGACGTTGAAGTGTCAACGATTACCGTTTGTCCTAGAAACGTTTGCCCAACAGAAATCAGTACAGTTGGACACATTTCACGAGCTTACTAGCACGGAAGACTACCTAACAAACTTGAGTTAACAGACCGTGTCTGCAGATATCACTAACTTATTTCGGCTGGTTAATACGAGCGTGTATGCTCCGTTTGAATCAAACTACTGAACTTCATCGTTCGGGTGTGATCAAGAAAAGACTCAGGCAATAAAATAAGACTGACAGAAGTTTACTAGTTTTCCTGTAACCGTTGGACCATGTTGTGTCGGATTCAGATTTCTTTTCTATATTCGTGAGTTATGAGGCAACGAGCTTGCAGTGTCATACAACGATAATTTCAGGTCACATGAGACGTTTCTCAGTTTTATGACGTCGTTGCCGAACCATACCGTCTTACTTTAGATCACTATGATCTATCCTGTCAATTTTAACCATAGACAGGTGTCTTGGGGAAGCCAAGTTGAAGCGTTCAAGGGGATAGTGTGGATGTTTCATGTAAAGGAGTTGTTCGAACCAAACCACCTTGTTCTGTAAAAAATTATGCACACCTTTCGAGTAACTGAACTAAGGATCTCCCACAAAGTACAATAATATGGTCCAATGTGTTCAGACGATAGTTTCTTCCAACTTTTTCCAATCTGTTGGTTAAGAAATTATGACCAAAGTTTGATTTTCTTCAAAAGCTTACACTGCATCAATATTTTAGAATTAGACGGATATTATTTCGTAACTTACTAGTTTGATGACAAAGAAGCATAGCGCTTCAGAATGTGATTGCACGTTTAGATGATCTAAATTTTTCAACAGATAATTCCGTGAAGAAGCAAGGTAGGTTAACTTATTAGCAGGTTGTAGGAAGTGATGACTGATTTTAAGTGGTGTCCAACCACAATGAACCATTTTATAACTAGAAACTTCAGACATTTCATGTTGAAGAACTCGAATGAACTGAACCTCATAACTTCCAGAATTAACTAAGTGTAGTTCGACTAACAGTGAGTTGCTACACCTGCTGAGAGTTAACCTTTACGTGTTTCCTCCCATCCTGTATCATTCTTTTTTTGAATGCATATATCGTCTCTGGCACTTCACGCTAGTCTGTCAACGATCAAATTCCTACCAAATGAGTCTTTATTTTAGACACACTGTGTTTCCAGGACTTCTTTTGTCAGGATGCCCTCTTTTGGATCTATCGCAAGATGCAGCTTAGGTTAAACCAACAGTGTGGATCCACCGAGTCGATCAGCCTCACACAATCCTGGACTATAATGTGCTGAGAACGGAAGAGTTGTCTCAGCATCAATTCTATCCAAGCTGTATATGTCTATCAATATAACACATTCGCTGTCTTTCCATGGGTTCGCAAATTCGTATCAACACAACCGATCATGTGAATTTTTTATAGATCATCTCGCTTCCTATTGGCTGCACATATGGGCGATACAATGATGTTTTCTCAAGAAAAATGATATCTTTCCAAAGTGAAGACCACTCAGTCTACGGTGGCACGGATTATCTCTATCATGCAACGCAAAAGGGCTGCAGTTAAGTAATTACAGTTTGAATAACATGCTAACACATAAGTGTACCTCTCGAAATCGTCTAAATTGAACTGATGACCTACTCCTCGCAACTGACTTTGCCAACATTAAACAGAACAGTGTATGATCCACGAGCATTCAGATGCGATACCTTGGTCATGCACAGTATGAGGTCGCTGGTGCAGTGTTCAACCCTGTTGTCGTATGAGAACAAAGCCGAAGTTGAAATTTCGATCTCGACAAGGACGTGCACTGCAAACGAGCTCCAATCCGAGCGAAACTCGAATGTGACACTTTTAAAACTAAGATGACTGCAAAGTCTGTGCGGATGTCACCTACTGTGAATGATGTTCAGAGTATACGTACATTAGAAGATCATATCTTCATACTCATAGCTTCCGTCCAATATACTGCAAGCAAACGGTCCCTTGGTTGAACTTCACTACGTATGTGATGTAAGACAAACGTTGCTTCTCGGTAATCGAACTGAATTTATAAAACGAAATAGGACAAATATTGCCCTCAGTTCGTGGGTATAGATCATTCACATTTAAGTTCACAAAACAGGAACGACCATAACAAAAAACAACCAGAGCTGATCTATCAATCATCCGCTCGTGAACTCACTCATCAACGGGACGTCTACTCGACTAAACAAACAAACAGCTAATCTTCCAATCGACTGATCGATCGGCCGACCGAGTAAAACCACTTGTTAAGCAGTCGCGTTGTTTTCAAATAAACAACCATAGGTAATGGATTTTTCTCAACCCTGGGCACGGTCATATTGGGCTGTACAAACACCAGGCTGTCTAGCTTTCTCTGCTGTTGAAAAACAGGCGAGAAGTAGGCGGAGTTCCGTTCACGTTCTACACACTTCGACTACCGGTAAGCACAACCTGGAAACACGTAAAAATGATCAAAATGACTACTCAAGCTTAGTCTGACAATTTTTACTTCTGGCAAGGCTTTTCGTATTTCGATTCCTATGTAAATCGGTTATCTTTCGACTGACTATTCAGAAAAACTGAAAGGTTATATGCTCAATCTCCGCAGTTCCATGAAAAACTGCCTACCTGATGAGGAAGACCGTTTCATAAGGACATGCAAGTGAACGACCCTTGGCGATCACTCCAGCCTGTGAAGCTGTTTACTGCACAGTTGTGCCGGGATTGCGGTAACGATGTGGAGTGGGCATAGGAGATCTGCTCAGTAGCCCGGCCGCTCTACTGCACATTTCGAACGATGAAGCCGAACGATCTCACGCTGAGTTCGCCTACACCCTCCAGTGTCGTCATTCCTTAAGGGCTTAGTAGATGGAAGTCGTAGTCGCCCAGAACACAACGCATAAAGAATGTCCAGTGACTATTCAAAATCATGGAGAATAGATCATCTGAGAAGTTGAGCGCCGCATAAGGAGTCCTCATTGGACACCACTCTTCGATCCGGGAGCTAGCGATAATCAACGTCACTAGCATGAAGACAGTATTCAACGTATTTAGTCCTTCCGTCTGTCTGGGACGCTACTGAGTTCCTTGACCACTGTGAATGGTGAGAGTATTTACTGAAACCGTGTAGGATCCCAGCATGCTCCAAGATTGTAGATGACAGTACAGTCTGAGGTGATGTGACATTGGTGGTATAATACATAGTTAATGGTCAGAGTTCACGAAGTCCGTATATCTCAATATTAGTAGCAGCCTCAAAAGCGGTCATGCGGTTCCGATGATTTACTCACCAACCACATACTGTTTAAACTATCCTCCGATATTCAGTGTGGTCTACATCTGTTGCGTCCATTAGTTAAATATGACTGTTCTGACCCAGTCACATCTGTTCAATTCTAGATGCACAATCCAAGTACAATGCGATCGCGGACATCATCGTTTATTTTGAAGAATAATTTACACAACGTCATTCGAACTGAGAAACAATCGGTGACAACATAATAAGCAACAAAAATGAGAGGAAGGGAAATTAAAATCAAACAACTTGTCGAATGTTACGCGTTGTCTGGATATCAACATTGGGCAGTTGACATGTCCTTTTACCGGAGTGACCAGCGTTGTTAATGCTGTGAACCCAGAAGGCGGACGAGACAAAGGTTGTCTTATTGGGGAAACCAATACACTACTTAAGCCTCTCAACGGGACTAGAAACAAAAACACTCATTTGCACACCGCACTCTTCTGAGGACGCTCCAGTCGCTTTGGACACCATGTCTCGGTTCCATCATGTGGCGACAGCCATTAAATGTCATTCTGCCTTCCAACGATCCTTCCCATATGTCTCCCGTATTTATCCCGCGATCATTTCGATCCATGCGGCTACTGAATAGTGGTGTGAGTAGTATGGTGCGACCGTCTATCCTCACTGCAGTAATTCGGCTACCAAAAAGACTCGTGGTATGTGAAAAAAAGAAGGGGATAGAGGAAAAAAGATTAACAAGATCAAAAGCTGTTCAAAACAAAGGAGTGTTATGGCAGTCAAGACACACGTCATAGGGTAGCAACAATCAATGCCGGGTTCACCGCGTAAATGTGTCATAGGTTTCCAGGGAACCAGGAACAGTCAGTAAACATAAATCCATGAATGCGTAGGAGGGCAGTCCAAGTCCAAGAATGGCACTGAAATGGAAAGGAAGCAGGATACCACGGAAAGAGCTCATTTCATAGCCCATGGTGTGAAGCGCCGACTGAGTGGCGGCATTATGAGAGTCCGTCTCTTACTTGAAAACCTAGTCTGTCCAGGTATACTGGCTTCGGTAATCATCCACTATACTGACGTCCAGTACCACAGCGACACCGTCATGAACCGCAATGACGTTGGATTTGATTAACGATCTCGCCACTTGTACTCGTAGCTGCTCGAAGACTACGTATCCCAGATTGCACAGTCCCTTCGCCAGGTCCGGTTTTGCCCAGCACAACGCACATCGAAGACGAATCAGTACGGTTGGAGATTAATAGCTGGGCTTTCTGGTTGACCGCAGTTGCCAAGACAGAAAGCTGAATGGTCACTCTGGCGACCTCGAGAGCTACCGACCTCAAGTTAGAGAAGACCGCAGTTGAGGTGGATGGCACTTATAAAGATCCTGGGGTAGAGGCAGTCTATAGAGCGGTAAACTTTCTGGAGAACACGGCCATCTAACATATAACACTTATCCATCCACTCTCCATAGGCTTCCTCCTTGTTCGTTACTACCACACCCTGAGCGCGTGCCGGGACACTGACATCCCACATGATAGAACCGAACAAATCGTCTTCGACCATTTTCCTCAAAACTGGTCAGTGAACGGTAAGCAGACCCTCCAATCGACATTTGTGCGAGATAGGAAAAGTGGTATGCAAACTCGAAATATCCAGACCGTCCAAGTGAACTGGAATGTGATGTAGCTGACTGGTCTGTCTTCGGGAAGACAGAGCCACTGCCGAACAAACTGGTGAATTGCACAGTCCACAGCTTGGAGCGTGCTTCAGTGGACCCGGCTCAAAACTAGCAAGTGATTCGTCTTCGGGATCAGTTGCCGTCTTAGGTGTAGGTGCTGATGCGGCTTCAGGGGCGCTTTGGTGGTTTCGTCCAGCATTGTACAAAGTTGCAGTCGGTGACTGGACGGGGTACCCAGACAGGTCACCGTGTCGGAGGTGCTTAGTGGATATATAATGTCTGGGCCAAACTGAATAGACTCATCGGCGATGACTGTTGTGTTGTGCTTATGATCACCACAGATGACCCTAAGTTTGATTTTACCCGTGGTGGTATTCAGTCCGGTTAATTCCAAAACACTAGCGGTGGCTTAGAGCTTCTCGGAGAGACGCGCCAGATTCTGGGCCAGGAGGATCAAAAACTGATAGCCCAGCTCCGGTAAAATCAGTACCTTATCCACTTCCATAATGAATGGCAGCGGCGACAAAGTGAATACCACACTGCGACCAGAGGACGGAACTTTCGAGCGTGACAAAAGCGTTTCGATATAAATCGGCAATGTATTGTGGTAGAGATGGAGCAAAACCAAAAGGTTCGACCAATATGATAATCGAATCCTGTGATATAGACTTGAACGCCTTGAACACGTCAGTAAAAGCCGCACACCGGTTGAAAAGTGCAGTGCACGAGTTCAGAAGCAGCACACGAAGTAGTGAGGTCACCTCGAAGCATCTATTGCGGTGCAGTTGCAAGCACGTATTCCGAAAATTAGCCAGTATTTTGTGAGACCAACGTACCAACTTTGAAGATGCAGTGACAGATCTCAATTCACTGAGAGCGGAAGTGTTGTTCAATTCCGAAACAAGCGTGAGCGGTGACAGCACAGAGCAGTTGGGCAAATTTTGGTTAGCCGGAAAATTTCGAAATATCCGGTCAAGACACCAGCTTTCATACACTTCAGATGGTTGGGCAACAGTTTGTTCAAACATGCACCTCTATTTTCCGTGCTTTTCAGCGTGTGAGAAAGTTTTTCTCCAGTGACCGGGTCATCCAGGGACCAGTCTGAACGCTGAATCGTACACCGTAGTCGTTCATCGTGGTGCGGTTGAGCCGATAATACCTCTGACCAGTACGCGTCTGAACTATCCGGGAGGTCACGGTTCGTTTTGTAGGCACAAAAGCAGCGTCTTCTTTCGCTGCAGCATAATTGGCCTTTCGAATCTGCTTCCTGGTCGGGTAGTTTCTTGCAGCGACACCAGCAAGTCGTCCAGTAACCGGTCTCCACGTGCCCAGAAAGGCTCGAGAGGCATGCATATTAGACAATGACTTTTCCGTACCATTGTGAAAATGTCTTCACGAAGGCCGCGGGCAACTGCTAGCAGTTTATCGCTATGTGATAAAGCCTCGCCATTGGACTCCGTTTAGGTTATCTTTGTTTGGGCCAAACAGGAATGCCACTCGGAGTGTTCAACAGCATGAGACTCACTGTCCGACGTCATGTGTGGCTGTGTGGGCAAGAATGGATTGGCAGTCGGAGCAGTATGTTTCAGCCAATTCACAGCATGTAGACGCGCCCTGACGCTCTCCGGAGTACGATCGGGAAAATGTGACAGGAGCTGGTGATGAAGTTTGTGTTTATTGGAACACGACAGGACCAGCCCATCGGCAAGTCTGACGATGAAAGTCGATTCTTGCTGAGACCAATTTGATCCGGCGGCTTTTACGCAACTAAGCTTCTCGCGGTTGCTTTCGATAAAATGCATATGCTTACTGCGTTGACTGGGACCAGTTTCGGTTGGAAAGCTGCGGTCACAGTTGGCGCATTCAAAGAGTGGAGGGAGCTGAGCGTCCACTTCCTGTTCTGCACCATCTCTGTGTCGAGACATGCGAGTATACGTCGACAAGCCGGCGTTCGAGTTATATACCTGGCTACGTTCTCAACAAATGTACTCCATTCGCCTATCCTGTATACTGATAGATTCCGGCGCGAAGACGCTGGCAGTTTTTTCATTTTCTGGATCGAGAGTAACCCGCACATTGAAACCAGGTAGTGTGGTTAACCCTATCTGGAGTTGCTGAAAACTTAGCCAGTCAATGTTTGCACCAAAATCGCCCAGTCAGCACTAGTAACACAGAGTTGCAGCGGACGTTACTGATGAGGCCAAATTTTTGATTTGCTGATATCCCTGAGGCTTCTAAACTGAGAAACAATTTAAGGGTGCAGATTACGAAGTGGCCTGTCACTTTACTTCAGAAGCTCATTTAAGAACACCCTATATAATATCGAGGGCGAATGGTTCGCCTTAGACTGCACCGGTTTTGCTGGACTGACCTTTTATAACAAAATTTGTCGACTGATGTTTCTTTCAGTAAATTTATCCCCGACTCACAGGCTAGTTCCGAAGTAATTTTTATGTGTAGTGAGATTGCTCATATCAAAAAAATTACCAAAACTCTAAAATGTCACCTTACTAAGTGAAGAGTTGCAGCCTGCTTTGCGGATTTCAGTTCAATCCATCTAGTAAAATCACGTCCAGGGCGCAAAAATTTACCCAACGTTAGTGAGAGATTCGAGAAAACGAGTGCTGCAAGTATGTATTGGATTTATTAAACCCAGGGGCCGGTGTGAGTTAGACAAATCTCAAAATCGATTATGCAAATAGTTGTCCTTTTTAGCTGATTGAAGAAAACGTGCAGCTGATGTGACTTGACGAGCTGGTGATGACCAAGCACTAAGAGATATCGGAGACGAGTCCGGATACCATAGCCCGTGCTTCGTCAATTGATCGCTCACTGATTTTATAGTGTAGGTTGCATGAAGGGGATTCAGGTGAAGTTAAAAGCGGACAGTGAATCAGCCTTATGCAAGCAAAGGATGGTGCTTTATGACCACAAGGATTAAGCTGGTAACGCTTTCCATCAGGTGGAAGAAAGCATATACGCTTTTAAAAGCTTGTTCGCATCGTCAGTTGAGGGTAATGACAAAACTCCAAAGATCTGTGACGACTGGCACTGAATCTGAACTTGTAAAGATGTGCAACAATCACAGCAGAATCGGCTGGTTTTATGAGATCATTGTACGAAAATTGATTTTTTTGATACGAAAACCATCTTCTGATACCTAATTCAAAAGCACTGATGAGAACCACGATGCTTTTGGCTTTCTTCCGTTACAGCTTCTCACTTTTGCACTGTAGCTTTTATTAACCGAAGCCCTGATGAACTGCCTAGAACAATTTCGAGTTAAGACGATAAAATTCTTTATAGAAGGATGGAGAAGAAGTATGCCTACTAACTGTTAGCGATGCTTCAACGTTTCGTTTACGTCATCATGACAATCAGGTCGAATAGTTCATCTAGTGAACCCACTCGACGTAGAGATGCTAAAGAATCACAACATTATACGACTGAGCACGGGGTACAAACGCTGTTACGCTAGCTTTATGCGGAGATTTTTCACCAGAGCTCGACCACGTTTAACATCCAACCAGTGAACGAACGAGCATGGGCTCCTGAGAACTGGACTATTCTATGCAATACCGTACGCTGTATGGTGGATCGTTCGATTCTGCTGCTGTTCTCGTCATCAGCTCACCAGTCGGTAATCACGGATGTCTTAGAGGTTAGCACTGTAGTCGAGCTAGATTGACTTTCAAGCAACTTGACGACAACGAACCAGTAGAAATTTGAGGTGTTTTTCAGAAGAAGGTTGGGTGACCTGGCAATCGTAAATAGAAATCAAAATGTGATGATCCCACGCGTTTTTCCCTCCAACATACTGTGGCGAAACTGTATGGAACTGCAGTATTTCTTCAAGAAAACACGTGTTCTGCACATCATCAACACGAAGCTTTCCATGACTCCAGAGTTGGTGAATGTCCAGCTTGAAGCCGAATTCCCAACCAATTGTGCATAAGTTATATACAACCAGAAGACAAATAACACCAATGAATATGCATATATGACAATTAATTCGCAGTGTACCGAATACAAGTGAATAGCAAAACGGTATAACAAAATTTTAGAACTTCTCGAATTCCGGATAGCGCAGGACAAATGATTCTGAGTGTTACCAATTGCCCATTGAGATAGTGGAAGCTCACAAGATCCAAGAGACAGATGGGTTGATGTGAGTGTTTGACTCGTAATTCGTTTGCTAGTTGAAGCTATACAATTTATGGAGTCGAAGGTCCTCACTGTAGAACTGCGTGGTGTTTGGATGCTGTGGCAGCGTCCACGTGGAATGTGCTGTTCAGCATATTTTGCACCAGTGAGTAGTCATTCATCTTGATGCGTCGCGTAGAAGTATATGACCAAACTTGAGTGGTTGCTGTACCAGCGTTCGTGGTCATGAGCCATGCTGAACAATATAATAGTTCGTGTGTTTGTGGCATCGACACCAACAGTACTGATAGATTTTGAACCGCTGACCACACCGAGCGTTCCTTGTCAGACGCTGTTTCGGGTGGCCGTTTTCAAACGCTCAATTGGGTACACCTGTAATTCACCTTTCAAAATGGGACAGTAAAAATGGTGCTAATTGTACTATAACTTTTCAAAGCATAAAAAAGCGACGTGATTAAGTCTCGAAACAAAACAGACGACCTGCAGCTTACTGATTTCTTCTCAAGCACACATGTGCAGACTTTTCTGATAATTTAGTTGCTGCCACTTTTGACACACTGATGGTTAAAACAAACAATAAATTGTGACGGACTATTTCTAGATATTCCGATACACGACTATTTTTGGCAGTGGCTTATGAAAACTCACTTACTGAAACCGCACAACAAAGAGTTTGACAAAAAGTAACCACCCCACTAGTTTTGTCCCCAGTTGTATGATGGGTTCATGATAACTTAGGTAAGAGAAGCAATGATTCGTCAATCGGTAGCTGTGTGCTTTTCAATGGTTAGAGAGTAATCTAGCTTGCGCGTTTCTTGTGAGACTCTCCACCTGGGAGGCCACCTTACGTTAACGGTTAAGTAGGCCTTCAAAACTGTGCCGTAAAGCTCACAATCACAGAAGGTATGTTGAGCGTGGACCTCGTTAAAATCGAAGTCACTATCGGAGTAACAATTGTAAACTATAAGCATTATTGTGTAAGCACTCATTGGCCTGCCGGACTAACAAGGGTTGGTCGGTCACGCCGAATGAAAAATCACATGAATGTTTAAAATATCCAATGCACCATGCAATTTTAAGAAAACGGAGGTAGGTGCCGCAATTCTACCGACTGAGTTGTCAAGATAAAAGTTATTATCCCTCTTTCCGCAACCCAGTAAACCTGACGAAACAGTCATATTCGATGTTTCTCCTTTGTCTACAGCAGGTCGATGTTGTCAGAAAAGAGGGGTTATGATGTCCAGCATGTATTTCGAAACTTCGGTTTTGTTGAGAAGGGAATTGGTGATAGTAAGTAAGCAGGACAAGAAAGTTACACTGGAGTGAGTCTGCCTACAATGCTTTCAAATTATGTGAATTGTGTTTTTAGATCACCTGATTATTCGTGTGTTTGTGCCACCCCCCGAATTCAGCATCTGTTGGTTTTTCCACAACACTTGTTAACATGCGATCTGATTAGACAGTATAAATCAAATTTGAAAACAGCGCTGGAACTATTTTGTCAGGAATCCTGACGGAAGTTTTGGATTTATACGGTTGAAAAGGAAAAACTATCAAAACTTACTAAGTGAAGGCTTTCAAAATGACCGCTTGATCAGTCTAGCATTAAGGGTTTGCCGCACCCTGCTCTGAGTTCCGATTCCAACTCTGCACACTCAATCATGCCCTGCATATTTGTGCTGTCATGGTTCATTACACGAGTATGGGCCTATAATCAGCTAGTTCGAAAGTACACAGATCGGTCGGCCCGTAGATTTATGCACATATTGGAAGGGTCGTTGTTACGCTGTTATGTTTTGACAACTTGAATCTGTTGCCGTTCACTACTGACGAGTAAATTGCCCACAGGTTATACTTTTCTTGATCGTTAAAGACTGGTACGTTCGATGAAAGGCTGGCACAATGTTAGAAGTTCTATAATAACATGTAGGCTTCGGATTTCTCAAATTAGAAACATGAAGAACCGACGTCCTCTAGTGCGTACGAAAGAACCTCTGCACTTTGATAACAAAGTTGCCAGGAAAATATATCAAATAGCTCATCCTTGACTGATTGTCACAATCATGCTCCCAAAAGAACTTAAACCGTGTCGTGCTGCCAGTGTGACAGAGGAAAACGGTGGCAGTGATTACTTGTAAAATAGTTACCATGCCTGTCAAAACTCATACAAAGAGATGTAAACTCCTAAACTAACCGAAGAAAAATTATAGTCTACGCTGTCATACTCATCCGTTTCTTTACGAATGTCGGGTGAAAAGATTTTGTTTCTTCTTGTCAAAAAATGAACTATAGTTGCATACGAATTATGGCAAAATGACCGGTATCAGCAGCCGAACCTCAGTCGAAAGTCTCATACGAGGACTGTTTCTCCAGCGTGATTTGTGGTTTTTAAGGCATCTGAGACGGTCGATGACTGCTACTCAGTTTCACCAATTACACAGTCTCTACGGTTCCTATTTCTGACTTCTTTCTTCGCGCCAGTCTGCACATCCGCTTCAATGCATACTATCTGTATCAATATACTCGACGCATCGGTGTTGAGTAAATTGTCACAAGTTTGGTGACAGAAATATCAACGGAAGCAGAACAGCAAATAACAGTATGCCGTCAACAAGCAACAGCCGTTTTCCAAATTACGATAACCGACTTCGTTTTGTACAATATCGTGTGATCACGAGGTTTTTACTTCACTAGTTAGTCTGGGCAAGTCAACTCAACCACTGCGACAGTATTAGTTGTGGGTCAAGTGAACACCACCTGACTCTAACAGTTGTATAGTGTTGTGCTGAATAAATTAAAGAAAAACGTTGTTTAATAACACCGACAACTTGCCGTTGCTGGCATTATTGATGTTAGGCCATCAATTACACACTGAACTCTATGGGACACTCTGGAGAATCATACCAAAGCAGAGACTGTAGAATTCAATATCATAACGTTTAAGAGAGAGATGGGGTTTTGAGCGTGTTCAACTACCATTGTAATCAAAGCAGAAATCCACGGCGATATGACGTATGAGTAGTTAAATACCAACGTTTTGCTCGGATGTTTAAACAACAGTGACAACAAGACACACAACCAACAACAAACGATTCTTCCCTAGCTGGTACGAAGCGTTAAAACACAGCAGCCTAATCAAAATTATCAACACTATCTACTTCATTGTCTTATTCCAGAGGGTGTTTTTGTCAGTGGTTCTGTAATTGTCATAGGAACGAACGAAACACCGCAATTGGTGATGTGTTTGCTGGAAATCTCTCATCTGTTTCTCTACTGTTGTAACCACTTGCGTGAATAGGTGGATGTATCATTAAGCGTTTTCATTCAACCAAAATGCTTTATACAAGCCTACTAATTAACGTCCCGACTTGTTGGATTACCCCCTCAGAAAATAATGGATGCTTATGCCATTTATCGAAAGCGACTGGATAAACCACTTGTATGCCGTGCCCTCTGTAATTGTAATTCTTGCAGTTCCGTTTGTTTCAACAACTTGAGAAAATGAAAACAGTAACATGTCACCAGTTTTGCGCTGGCACTATAGCAGTACATACAAACAATGCACCACTTTGCCTGACCCTTACATTTTACTGATCGCGAGGGTATGTGAAGGAAGCAATGATACGTACGGCAGACGAAAAATGCATTATACATCAGTCGGTAAAAACAATGTAGTTGCGTTTGCGACAGTAGACCAAATGTGTCATTTTCGCTCAGGCGATTAACGGGGAATAACGAAAGTCACGACATAACAAAAAATGCAATGACAGCAAATCCCTTCTCACCAATGTGATGTAGAAAGGTTAAAATGACCGCATATGGACGCTATACAATCCTATTCTCTTCTTCTGCGATGAATTACTGTTTGATTATTGTCACAGGTACCAGGCAAGCTACCATGGAATTTCCACGTAAACTACACAGCACAATACTCTTGTAACATGTGCTCTCAATATCAGGATGTCGAAATTACCGGAATTGTTTAAGTATGGAAAACTACTCATTGAGATCACTGGCTACAAGTGCTGGTTGAGAAGACAATGTGATGAAGGAAATAGCGTGTCTAAATTCATAACGTTTCTAGTTCTTCTCTCTAGCCTTATTTTCCTTATTTTTCTCTCTTTTTGATAAGTTTTTCCTTCTTCGTTATTGCATGTCACAGCTTCGATAAACGGTGACTAGAACTACAGCCAGGCTTGTAGCTGTGTACGGTTGAACAAAACACTACTAAGCCTGGCACCACTTGATTAAAGACGAATATCAACTGCCGATGGGATTAGTTATTCATCTGTTCTCCCTAAGCACTATATAAACGAGCGATAGGGATGCCTCGGTTTCAAACTGTAGTGAAAACACAGATCAGGGGAAAGAAACTGTAATTCGTAGAAACCTCAATGACCACACTGACGTAGTTAAAATTAAACCGGACTGCGAGTGAAGGTAAAACGGTATTCACGGACTAACTTCACTGTTACTGTCACTGTCAAGTTCTAGTTATTTCTGACACATTATGAACGATCCAAGTCGTCCATATCACTAGGCTCGATTAACTGTAATCCATTTCAGCACTTCCGGCGACACATGCCGTGCCTGTTAAGGAATCTAGGAATGACGATCAGCCAGCTTGCCTATTGCGTGGCGCAGCAATGTGAGACTTCGTAACTTTAGATTCAGATCAAAGGCATTCGATATCCCATTGCTTGTTGACGTCAGTTTATTTGTGCGACCGACCATCAGCAAACGATACTGAATGTCTGACATCCATCCCGTGGCGTCCTAGGTTGACATGCACCATCTCAAAACTTTTGGACAATCTCCTATTTCAGTTTTTGCTTCTCATCACCATTGCCACAACTTTCAAACAGTGCGACAATTCTTAAGAAAGACTATGGATTTAACCCACTTTGGGCAAGCAGTCTTTGACGAGCAGTCGCATCTTCTCAAATAGATGTTGGCTGTAATGCAATGAGATTATGTGATTCAGTATATCTGACTGATTACTGTGATTTGTGACAGAAACCTAGAGAAAAACACGGATATTAGCCATTCATCGGTTATCTCAAAGTGTGTACAGCGGCTTTATGTTCATAGTAAAACATTGTTTTTGGACTGTTGTTGCTGGTACTGTTATGTACTGGTGGCAAACAAAATAAAGGGTCTGGCTTACATGTGTGTCATTGAACAGTCAAAACAGCACCATTTCATACTAAGGTCGTCAAAACTTTGTTTACGGACAACAGATTTGACAAACCAGTTGAATCACATGGCAGTACTACAGACTTTTGTTCGTTATTGTCCACAAGGTTAAAGTGAAGTTGTGGCAAACACAATGAAGCAGTAAAACAACTTATTATTAAGGGTGGATAGGCAATGATCTAGGCTTTTACTTGATGACAACCTCACTCAATTGACCGCAGACCTAATATTTGCTAGTGTTTAGTAGTGAGCGCTCACTCGTATATTTATAAACGAGGATGGCATTTTTATAAATCACACTCACTCACTAGTGTGTAATTTCGTATCATATCTAACTCCACCTCGAGATATCTAACTACATCAATTCTTGCTTCAGATGTCTAATCTACTACATGATGAAGAACTTGCAGCTCTTTAAAGCCCACCGTTGTGAGTGTATTTACTGAAAGCGATAAATAACATTAACTGTGGATAGATTACACGATGAGATCATGAATTTGCGGGAGAATAACGCCAGTGTAGACAGGATTGTAGTGCGTTGCACGAAGCTAGTGTTTCACTTACTCAAGAACATTTTAGAGAAATCGAAACCTGTGATATATCACACAACGTTATTCATCTTTGCATTGTAGTGGACAAGCCGGTCATGATGACAGCAACCAAGAATGAAGCGTCTCTCAGCGTTGACCAGCTCCTTCTCGGAACGTTTGCCCTACCACATATTTACAACTAGGCACACATTTGGGGAGCCGAGAGTAGTTGTGGTTGTGACTGAGACTTGATGGCCCACCTGACGTATGTCTAACACGCTTTTCGTAACAGTTCTTTGTCAGTACTGTATACACTACTCATGAGTGGGTAAACAAAAGAATGCAAAACACTAACAACACTACTTCCAAGAGATTAGTGATGAATAGTAGAGGATATTGGTTTACATACAGACTGAATATCACCCACAATTGATCGCAGCTGCCGCATTCCCATAGACTTTCTAGTCGGTCCTTTCGATAAGAAGTAGTAGACTCGAGTTTCGCCCTCACTAGAGCTCGTCAGTAGTGCAGATCCTTGTCACGGCTGGTCACGCACTCATGAGACAACCGTTTTGACCACTGCGCCATTCACTTCACATTGGACACTGCCAAATTATCATATGCGAACGCTCAACCTAGTTGACAGCTGCTCCAGTCTAGTTCTCATCTGGGTACCACACCTTCTATAGGAACATATCCATGATTTAGCAATGAGGTTCACAACTACAGCGAACAGACTTATCTACTATACACTGGAGTTACAAGAGTTCGTGCGAGTTACCTTTCCTCCTGCTAGCCCTGGTGATCATTACTCAGTGGTTTGGTGGGTAAGCATGTAGATTGCCATTCAGACACTTATCTGTAGGTTCCAGGTTTAAGTTCCTGCGTGTGGGAACAACTGTACCCTCTTTCAGCGATAGTAACTGTAATCAACTGTTTGCAGCGCTGTTATGTACTTTCATGTTCGGGTTTCGACCAAACTCTGGCGTTGGTTATTGTGATGCAAGCACGTTGATCACTAGGTCAGTAACATGACATTAAACCTGTGCGAAACTACACATAAAACCATTAGATGCAATCGTTTAAGGGTAGTCTTCACGCCGTTTGACCAGCCTGACATGCGACAGACCAAATGATCTGTCAACTTTTACTGGTAACTTTGACCGAATGGTCTGACTATCAGGTCAGAATCACAGACTGCACGCTAAACTTAATAAAAGGTGAGTTAGATTACTTATGAGCAGTTCATCGGTATAAACTGGACATTACTCGCCCGATGAATTTCACAGCCAGCTTGCTTTGGCTGGTAGAACTGTACATCCGAGTTTCTCTCTGGTGGAGATTGACCCACAGCACTATATCTTTTACCGGATTCCGACTTCCATATATTTGATGTGGACAAACAACACACTGTTTGCACTAGGCCTGGCCGACATATAATACCCAGACCACCGCGGTTTGTTCACCTGTTTCTCTACCTACCCAGAATGGTTGTTGCTGTTGTTCGTATCACAAGAGTGCAGAAGAATTTTAGATTGAATCGCCAAACTAACTTTCAGCCGTTCCGCAGAAAAACGTAGAGTGTTGATGTAAACCACTGTTTTACGTCTTGTAACGAATTCCATTCAAGAATGCTCCATTACACGTCTTTTGCTTCATTCATGTGATCAAAAACATGTTCACTGCTCTTCAGATTTCATGTTGCCAAAGGTTCTCAAGTAGTCTAGCCGGGGTTCAAACATTAGAGAGTTTCGAATAGCATGTTCGACTGATCGACCCAAACTGATCCGGATTGTTGCGCGGTCTTAAACCCAGTGTGGTACTTAGCTCTTTATTTGAGTTGCTACATGTAATGGTAGGTGAAAACGAGATATACCCGTCAATAATGATTATCAAATGATGGTGTGCTTTGATAAGCGAGATCAGGCATGAACACCGATATCGTCCAACAAAGTGTCACGTGCCTAACTATTAACAAACCTAGTGACGTCACTAGATCATAACTCAACCTAACGGACACAAAAATAACGGTACGTTACCCGGTGAAATCAAACAAGTCATGGACCAATAAAGACAGCCGACTGAGTTTACCAATAAATTCTTGTGTTGATTATAAATACAACTCTGTACCATAGTTGACGACCCCATAGTTTGAAAAGCCGTTCAGTACAACAACGACAAGGAATACTTTGGATAGAAGACTATTATAGACATGCCGTCCCAGCTGATGACGTTTCTAACCAAGGATTCGTGTGATTAGCAGGGTCCCAGTAAATCAAGTGATGTCTACCACTGTAATCAATGGAGTAGTTCTTGTCTACCTACCTCGTAGTTTCATCTAATTTTTGACGGTAATAACGAATAATGTGCTATCCGATGAATACCGGGTTGGCACACTTTCGAAGAAGGTGCTTTTGCTATTGTTTCAGTAATTGTTCATGCACCCGAAATGTGAGGATCTATGGGCTGGTGAAAAACTGCGTGGCTCATACACCTTGCTGTGAGTTAACTGACGATGATAATGATGGTCAAACTACACAGTTCTGATTATAAATTTGCCACGAGCACTGCATGCCTGAGAACCAAGGAGCACACTAGACTGTTGAAGGCCTGATACACCCCTCAGTTCGGCCACTATCAGACGTCTCTTAGACTGCACAAATGGCGAAGGTTACAATGGATAGCACATACTTTTCAAGACCTGTTGAAAACGATCGGTGTTTAGGTTTATCAGTAACATTTTACCTCTGATACAGAAGCTTTCTCTGAAAGGACAACCACAATCGGACTATACATCTTTGTTACGTGCAGATGAGAAATTCGCCCAATCGCCTTAGATTCACCTCTTAGATATGAATGCAACTAACGCTCCCGTGAATTTCACAGACAACTGAAATCACTGCGATGTTTGATCAGCATTGGGTTTTGTAGACCATAACTTTATTTTGGAACTTTACGTACCTAATAACTTGTTGCAATTCCACCAATGATACCTGCTTGTTACTCTTTTACATATATACTACTGAAAGTAGTAAATGACAATAACAACTATCGACACTGTGTGGTCAAAGCCTCCAGAGCTTAAACATACTCTCACAATGAAACGATCACGCAGACTTTCCTCTTTTTAAATAAGTACTTCCTTATTATTTTCGAACCACCGTCAGCGTTTTCTAACGGAGTACCCATCGTTCTATAACTTTCTCAAGTATTTTCTGGTCAACGTTGGCTCTCTGATAGACTCATACTGAGCAACAGCACACAAACTGCGTTTGCTTTGCGCTTATCAATACGGTTTCATGTCCGACAAGTCTTTCCGGTCTTCGGCACAGCGAACTCAGTTGACTGGACATTACAATAGTCCAGGTTACCTAGATATAGACGTCTAAATGAAAGCCAAGTTTAGAGTCCATGGGTGAACTTTCACAGGTCTGAAAAAACTAACTAAAAATAAGGTGAAAGATCTGAAAAGAGGATGGCCACAGTTCATTGCAACAGTGATGTGGAATATTTGCGAATACGAATTTATCAGCAGCAAACGAATTTGGGGAATTAGGCGAAATGGAATTAGAAGCGCAGTGCACAGGTGTACACCACTGGGAGAGGTACACTGCAAACCAAGATAGAGTTTCTAACGAAGGTGTAAGCTACGTGACCCACCTATCACAGACTGAGAAATTTAATCATTTGAAGAAATGCTGGCATATCCCTGATGTTCGGAATTACGCGCTGACGAGCTAGCAGGGTGCTCACGCGATCATCTCATTTGATGTGAGTTAGCTGGTGGAAACAGCGTTGGTTAAACGCAATAATTCTATTGATATCTACGCTGCGAATATGCCGCGTTTCCGAGTCATAACGCAAAACGGGACCTACCCAAGCATTATATACTTTTCTTTTTGACGATAGCCGGGTATCTTTGTGAAGCCACTCTAAGGCAGACTGGCATGTGCAACGGGTACTTTTGTTAATATCGCCAATATCTCGTCAACAATATTGCTGGCCGATGAGACAGTGCTACCCATGAACGTGAAATCGTCCGCAGAAACTGTTAGACACAAACAGCTGCAGCCGTCTTCCGCTTTAGTCAATGCGTTATAATCAGACATCAAGCATACCACCTAACCATTTCTCGTCTGGAGAATAAGAAGTAAGCTAAGCATCCAAATCGCCTGCTGTTATGATGATGTCCGAGTGTTTAGCCTACTTTAGAAGATCGATATGGGTATTTCAGGACGCATCCTTGTTGTCATCTGAACGACTATCCTTTGGAGTGCACGTCGGTATGGTGAATGCACGGCATGTTACTGGTTTGCGATGGCAAAAGTTAATCGATAAACTGAGTGAGACAGTCTCAAAGCAACTGTCTAATATACGCTTACTACGCTTTGTAAGTCAGCGCAATTCCCACTCCAACTTAACCACAAGATTCACGTCTTTCTCCACTAGGGTCGCTAAGGGTGAACAAGTTGGACTGATGGTTATCTTGAAATGAACCTAGGCTAATAGAGGTGCTCGAATCTTGGGTTGGCATCTTTGACACACAAGACTCACCCAACTATGGTCTTGGGAGAATGCTTGTTGACCAACTTGTCAGAGAGCGCTAACACTGAAAGCGCCAATGCTTACTGATTATCTTGGCATTAAAAAGCACTTATCACACGAAGACATAAAAAGTCAGAAAGTGAAGGTCAGAACAGAACGGGAAAACGATAAAGATTAAACAACGCCACTGTCGAGAGAAAGATAGCTTTCGACACTTCTAGGTCGTGTTTGTCACGGAAATGTGTTGGTTTGAAGGACCCCACCGTAAGTCGTTGACTCAACAGTCTGGCCAGCAAGACAGCAGGAAATGCGGTTTCCATAGAGGACACCATCATCATCCAGTAGCTCGCTTGGTAGTGAAATGTTTGCTCATCCAGAAGGTGCTGTGAGTAAGACTGGTGTCTGATACTGATAACCATTGAGCAGAATGCATTCGGAGCTAGATCAGACTTTCGAATAATGCTGAGTATTTTGACCGTATTGGATAATGTCACAGGCCACAACGAACCAATGGGCGATCGAGTGAATTTGTGGGGAAATATTCTTTAATCCCTTTCCTCTTTATACAAAAAACAGTAATAATGTATCTGTCAGTACAATTCTGCTGTCTGTTCATAGAATCGCACCTCACTACCACATCAGCATAACTGTTTTTATCTTACTGTTCTACATCGGATTGTGTGAAACGGTTGTACCTGGTAGGACCGAAGCTTTAATCATCACAGTCCTCTAGACCGATGCAGTGCACAAGCCTGACCACCTCATAAGAGGCAAGATAGATCAGGATTCGCCTGATACAGGGCCAAAAGGTTTACAAACTAAGCTATATTGTTGATGAGTGCCGTACACAGCTGGGACTCATTGCAGTACAGCCGACAAATTACACAACCCGTAAGTGAACCTCCACAGGAATACGCACGCCGTGGAGCCCGAGGATTCAGTTTACAGTTCATTGGCCTCAAAAGCCTTTCTCAACTACGGCTGAAACCGCGATGCACGCTGGCTCGTGTCCAGGCCAACCTTAAATGGCCAGCTGGCCTCGACCCATGTGAAGAAGGAAGCACAAGCGTTAACAGAGTAACGAGATCTCTGTCGGAGCAGGAGAAAGACAGGTTCTAGTCTGTCTCCCGCGCAGTTTACCAGTCCACTTGTAGTGGTGGCAGAGCTTGCGTAGGCAGAACATATCTATAAATATCACACAGAACGTGTCCCGAAACAGCTTAAATAAGCAACCGACGCACTAGCCTCACCTTAGTAAACCAGATGCATGGTAGCTTGTGTCCTCTATTGGTGTAAGCATCCTGACAACAGGTCATCAGGTTGACTTAGTTATTCCATCCAAGATACTGTTGCATAATCGGAGCCCAGAGCTACTGACTTTTAACGAAACAATGCGCATTCAGATTTATCAACCCTCGTTGTATGCACGAGTGAATGGGACAACTTATCGGATTGCCACCGTCCTGAGTACGTGAAACTAGGTATGGCTGATACATGTCCAGTCACTGTTTGTCCGTACTTGTGATGTGTATAACCTACATGTACAACGTGCCTTGTATCTATAAGAGAAAACAATGAAGTCAAGTCACTACCAATAACCAGTAGTGTATGACGGCTGTGTACACAAGGATCATTCAAATTTCGCCAGCTGCATTGATAGCTGATTTAATCAGCCTGACACGGCCTTATATCGCTCTTTCTTGGAGAGCTTCGCCCGTATTGTTTTTTAATTTGTGGATTTACTTGGACGGGTTGTATTACTCGTCTGTTGCATTTGATTCACCGCTGTGCCGTTGTCATTCATCTACACCTTCACATGTCGACCTGGCTTGACCTTGCGCTGAAATGTTAAAGAATTTCAGTAACTCCTGAAGGCTTGAGCGTTGTGTGTTTTATTGTGGTCGGTTGTGCAACCAAAACGGTATGGCTATCCCAAACTGGGTCATACACTGACTTCACGGATCACCTTCTACAGAGGCCAATATCTTCTGCAGTGGTCCACTTGGGTTGTATTTCAGTGTGGCAAGCAATGTACACTGGCTTGTTCTACCGAAGTCCCAATTGAGTGGAACGTGAAGTGAGTTGTCCGAGGCAATAGACCCTAGAGCACCATGACGACCGAGGGTATGTGACGACGTATTACGGTTTGCTCCTCAAGATTACAATATTAGGATATATGTTGAGAAAATCCACCAGAAGAAAGATATAATTGCTTGCTTAGCGACATAATAAAATCACTGAACACGCCTGATCATAGAATGCGCAGCTGAGGCTACAGTTGCAGATTAGTTCGGACCAGTGCTCTGCGGGTTTGTGTACTGAGCAAATCTTCCATCGGACCATCGATGGTATATAGGTATACGCAACGGCGTGCCAGAACTGCCATATGATTAATACTGGGGTGTATTTTGTAGAACCACTCGTGAACTAGACAGTGAAATGTCACTGAAACGACCACGCGACGTGGAACTGGAATTGGAGCTCGGTTAAGAGATTACTTTACATAAAGAACTATTACAATTGACTTACCAAATATTGCACAGAAG
Organism: Paragonimus westermani; assembly: GCA_008508345.1. Lineage (NCBI taxonomy): Eukaryota > Metazoa > Platyhelminthes > Trematoda > Plagiorchiida > Troglotrematidae > Paragonimus > Paragonimus westermani. Next base: position 48,793 of record QNGE01000810.1, on the reverse strand, counting down.
ACGACTCTAACGATCAAGAATCTCCTAAAAAAGCTCGTCTTTATCCGTTGGATGAGTCACTGTTGCGTCTAATGTTAGTCTGAAATCTGCATCGTTCAAAACTCGATGAGCACACTTGTCAGCCGGGATGATCCTAACAGCAAAATTTTCCAGCTCTCAGACGTTTGGATTTAACAATCTGGATAAAGCGTCTGCTCCCTCACTTACCTTCGGTGACTGACACTTGATATCGGAATCACAACCAAGTGACAAGGGGGCTTGACGCTGACCGCATATGCGTCGAAGTATACTTTGTGAGTTCACAAGTTTCAAATGATGGTTTGTGGTCGATCAAGGGCTTAACATGACGGCCGAGCGACACTTTTTCTACCAATCTGACAACGAAGACGATTGCTAAGACGTTTTTTCGAGTTGGTCATAGGCTCTATGGGTCAAGCTGCGTGCGCTACAGCCCTTCCTGAGAAACCGACACAAGATTGCTGTCTACGTAGGGATCATAGTCGGTAAGCACTGGTTCTGACGTCAGCAGCAACTTGATCCTGTCAAAGGCATGCTGACAATGAGAGGACCATTTTTACCCAACGTCTTTGATCAGTTGACTTGCAGGACACCGGAGGTTATGCACAGCTGGTAGGAAGACATTATAAAGGCTCATCTATTTAAAGAAAGAGCTCAGCATGGCCACATGAAGTGGTATCGGTATTCGACAGATTATTTCGATCTCGGTTGAGTAAGGAAGTTGGTTGAGCCAATCAGTCGGGAAACCGAGATATTTGATTGATCGCATAAAAAATTTGCAGTTTTCTGCTCGAAGGCGTAGCCAGAAGTCTTCTAAGTTACTTAAAATAAGGTCCCAACGTAGCAAAAGTTCGTTTGATTCGAATCCATAATAAAGATGCCGTCGAGGTAAGCAGTGATGCTCGGTACACGCCTATTGACGATGTTCATGACTTGCTGGAAGATCGCAGGTGCTGTTCAGGTATGAAAAAGTGGACGATTGAAATGACATGTCTTGGCATTGGGGAGTTTCCGTCAACTCTCAGCTGTAAATGAGCATCGAACAAATTCAGTTTGATCTAAAACCGTCAGTCGCCGAGTTATATGAAGAGATCCACCAGTGTCCAAAAGGGGTATCGGTAGGACTTTAGTATAGTATTCATTTTCATTAAAAAAATTCACATAGATGTGTAGGCGGTCATGATCGAGGTTGCCGATAACAAAGCACTGACTGGACTCCTACGATCGATCTTGTGAGCAGCAGCCTATGCAACTGATCTCCATGATCAGAAAAGGGGCTCTGCACCCGGGAGCAGCGTCGTTTGAGTCTTGATCTCTTTGCTGTGACGAATGTTACGAACGAACAATGTCGCATGATTGGCACGGTGTTGGTCGATCGGTTTACAATGTGCGTGACCAAGTAGTGTACATCAAGATGTAGCCACTTCCAAGTGATTGCATCCAGTAATGTCTAGTACTGTGAATGTTACATCGGCAAAGTATAAAAATGGTCTCAGTATCGATAGTTGTTTCCCTAAGACGATATACTGTCATCTCAGTCGCAGTCTACCAGTGTGGCCTGGTTCCAGCATGGTAAATTCGTCAAAATCAAATTATGCGTGACTTATATCTAGTAAACTGAATTGGAACACTGAGATCCCTCTAACCACTTCATCAGAGTAGAAAAAAGACATTTCATTATGCTAACATGTTGTTTACTCTTGTCAATCGCAAACGTAAAGCATGCCAGTCATATACATCATAAATATAAGGGTAAACAGGGACTAGACACGTCTATAAGCACACCAACTATTGTTATCACAGTCATAGCAACCCGGCAGGTTGCTCCAGCAAGTTTTGTGCACATAACATCGGTTAGTAAGTTCGGATACTCCGGGAAATTAATCGGGACATATAATACGGTGAATAAGAGCACTGAGCCCATACTGACAGCTCAGAAGAAAGATGTTTTTCTATTCTTACCACTCGAAGGTGATCATCTAGCCAATGACATAATGTACAAATTAAAGCCTGCTCATTCCCGAACGCACGTGACTGCGCATTTGCGTAGTTCGAACCACCAGAGGACCGGTTCTCCACAATCACGAAATTAGTCTGTCTGGCTCTTCTGTCTCTCATGTTGTGTACCAGTTCATTTGCAGTTGCAGTAACGACAAATATCACAGCGAGTTGCCGAACACTTTGTGGAATGGTTGAAACAACTGATGACGCACCAGCCTGAAGTTGGCGAACTGATTGCTCGGAATACAAAGTCATCGATCGCTAAACACGTCATGATAACAGGTCACACAGCGTGACCCATTAAATTCATTCAAGATACTGTTGTGCAATCGAAACTCAGACTCATTGGCCTTCTGCGAAGCAATGCTTGTCCGAACTCACCAGCCGATGTTATATGCACGAAACTGGCTGAAGCAACCTGTCGGGTTGCCATGACCGTGATTACATAATATTTGGTGTGCTTATAGAAGTGTCTAGTCCCTGTTTGTCCTTATATGTATGATGTATATGACTGGCATACTTTGCGTTGGTGACTGACAAGAGTAAACGAAATGTTAGCATATCGCCAATTCTTTTTTCTGCTCTGAAGAAACCAAATCGGAAAAAATGAGAGTAACATAAATAAACATAACCAGTCAGTCAGACAAACACAGAACACACTAACCCTTGGATCCACAAAAAAGACGTGCCTTCGGCGGAAAAAAATTATCGATCTGAATCGCCATCGGAAGCATTTACACTTACAGCCTGCACAGCCCTACAGAAGTCAGTTTACGAACAAACACGATACTTGTAAGAAACGTGTGCCGCCCATAAATCGGCCCATTTCGATCGGTACACACACGTACCGACGTTAGCCAATACTGTAGTCATCTAACCAAAACCCGTGATGCGAATGTTCTATGTCGACCCAAACTGAGCGGCCTCCGCATCCTGGGTATATCAATTTTCCGGATGAAGTAGATTTCTGAAGAACAAAACACGTCAATCTGGGCAACATTTTTGAACGAGCTGTCCACGCCGACCTCGACAAAGCAACAGTTTTTCATAACCACGAAATCACTATATGGATAAAACGGGCAAATAAGACATGTTTCAAGTGAGACACGTTGACAGAAATTGGAGCAACGTGGTTTTATATCAAAGCCACAAAACTGAAACCTGTTAGGCGACGTTTAGTGTTTTGGCAGCATGGCTATAAAACGTCACGTCAGAGTCCACAAATACCACGGTAAATCTAGACACACAGCATGATGTGCCTCAGATTCTGCGGGAAAATTGTGTTTTCCATCCATCTTCTAGCACTTTGTGAATCTATCGTTCATGAATGCAATTTTTTACTACCCATCGGTTAGTGAGAAAATCATCCTGATAGCGCAACCCATTAGAGAAATATCGTATTCGCGCTTTGTCCATTTACACTCATAGGTGCATACTGGTTCCCAGTCCAGCGCTGATTGTCGAACTTTGAAGCGTTTACAAAGACGTGTGTCAACGACAAATAGTTAATCGTGGACTATGTACCTGGGAAGCTGCATTGGCAGCGGCGGAAGTTTAGGGAATGAAACGGAAGCGCTTATCCCTAAGGATAGTGCGGCGTTCACCAACCTGAGGCACCTATGTCAACAGAGAGTTATTTCTCTAAAGCTTAAGGGTCGCTTATATAAGACAACAGTGAGGGCTGTACTAATTTAAGGCAGCGAAACTTGACCGTCCAGAATAGAATACGTGAGCCGTTCTCAGATATTTGACCACCGCCGATGTCTGCGTTCAATCGCTCCCATCGTGCAGCACCAGGGGGTAAGCAACGAAGTGGTTAGGGAGCGTCTGTTTGGCACCGATTGTCAGAGTTCTTTTGTTCAATCCCTACAATTGCACAGACTTAGATGGATAGGTTATGCATCAACGATGCCAGCTAGTCGCCTGCCACACCAAACGCTCTTTGCCGACGCTGAGGCCGACTGGCGCAAGGTGGACAGATGGCACAGCGTGAAAAAATGAAATAGTTTACGAAGGAGTTGACCACTGTAGATCGGATTCGTCTCCCGAGCTAGGGCCCCACGACTCACATAGCCGGTGGCTGGAAACGTTAGGTGAGATGGTGGCTAATCAAACTCAGTGGCGTGAACGTTGTCGTTGTTTGGCCGATTTGCCCGCGAAGTGAGCGCAGTTAATGACGCGGGGCAGTGAAAGCCGTAAGGGAGCTGTATTGCTGACAACGCCTTACTTCCACTGACAGCCTGGCTGTTTGTCTGGAAGGCGTAGGCACCTTGATTTCGTATGTCTGAATATAGACGTAGATAGTATTTAATGGTCAGGTATCTTCCCGTCCTCTTCTTTTTTTCGTTCTATTCCTGTAGAATGTTTGCTTCTTCATGGTTGTGTGGCAGTAAAGCACCAGTTTGAATCTCTGATGTATTGCTGTCTATGATGATGATAATGATGATGGTGCCGAGTGACTTGACTTGAAATGCACGTACACCCATGCGGCAGCTAGTCTGGTTTCGGTTACAACATTGTGCTCAAGGTGTTCTCTAACCCGACTTGGTTAACAGGCCTGTTTTGGAGAAAGCCCTTCAGATTTTCTATCCGAATCCATACTTCTGGGATGATTAATACATTCAGAAAGTTGGATAAAAATCCACGGGGTGTAACACTTCAATCTTGGATTGCGCGGAAAGTCACAGGAAAGCAACACAATTGGTGAAGAAGAACATAGGCCATAATGAAGTGACATATTGAGTATCGTGAAGACTAAGACGCAGGAATAGCGGCCTTGTCATGTTGTAGTAGTAAATGAGCTTGTTGAACAGCTATTAAGTACTGAGTTAGTTTGCCCTTAAGGTTAATTAAGACGCAACAGAAGTAGGAAACGAGAAGCTATGGATGTGGCTGGGTTATTTTTGGATGTAGAAGAATTCACAAGTGATAATATGTAAAGCATTTGGTCTTATGGAATGGGGGAAATAAGAAACAGATCGGCGGGGTTAAATCTACAAAAGTGAACAGGTATAACTGAGAAGAGACTTTGAAGTGGTCTTACTTTACGATAGAGAAGCGCAGCTGTTAAGTGTTGACAAGATCACGTGCATTATGGTCTCTGAGCCCTCACAGTTGTACTCACTCACACTAGTCACCGGCCCGGCAACCAGCTTAGAAGTCTAGGTTTTGGTCATGAAGGTCAAACAATACCGCCCACTCGAGTCTTGAAGTCATAGGTTTAAATGGCTAGATTAAATAGTAATAATGCCAGACCATTGTTCAGCACACTACGTACACCAAGTCGGACCCTTGGCTCATTGACGTAGGGTAAGAGGTAGTCACCCAATGATTTGGGGAAGGCAATTATTAACAAACTGGAACGATTGATCGTGTGTCGCCCCTCAGATGAAGATTTCACGATCTACGCGAACATTCGTTAAAGTAGCTTCAGGGAGATGACGGTAAATAGGACTCAGTGAGTGTTGCCATTGACCGACTGAATTTTTTGTGAAGTATGCATAATATATTAAGCAAGACAATGAAAGTCACAACGAAGCTAATCGGCTCTTAAGACTCCGGTTGTTTGTGTGAAAGATGACAAGTAGATGTTACTTGTTCCAATCAGATGTGTCACAAGTCCGGTTTTATTTTAAAACTCAGTGGAGTTTTACATCCTCTCACGGTTGTACGTCAGTATGTGTCATTGACTTATTGTTGCCGATGTTGGGCGGAACTGCGACCGCAAAATCACTGGTACAGTCAGAAAGAATTGGCATACTGTCGTCTTAGAGGGAAGAGGAGAAACTATCGTGCATCACAAAACGTATAAGTGGAATAAATTGAGTCATTCAAATCAGTGGGTTTCGTCTGTTAAAACAAGTTGGAAGAGGCAAACGTTAAGCAAAAAGCAGTAAAGGCTACCGAACGCCACGTTATGGTTCAGAAAGCGACTCGAAACATTTTACTCTTGAAGAATCAAACTAGCACGAATCAGGCAAATGAGTGCTACCGATGGTACACCAACCACAACTTGTCATTCGGTTCGATACTAGAAAACATTGATTTCTACTATAAACAAACAGGTCAGTCGTTCGGTTTCGGTCTAGCACAATAACCAACCTCCGAAAGTATGCACTATAACGTCAGTTCAAGACTGATTGAAAACTTGGATCACCTGGTCATTAAGGAGAGAACGCCGGTCATTTTGGAAACAACCAAGTGTATTCCAAGGCAATCCTAGTGTAGAAAACACACTGTAAACATACTGAAGGAATAAAGAAAGTAAGCTACAGGTACATGGATCAACTTGTCGATGGCAATTGCCGCAATAGGTCACCGGCTGATTTCGTGAGTTTACAACAGTCAGTTCAAAAATGGAAGTCAGTTACACAGCCAGATTCAAACGTGAACTGTCTGCTCAAACGATGACCACGCTTACCACAGACACAATACAACTGAATGGCAAGGGACATGCAACAAGAGGAAGGGCGCAGATTTACGCAGCGATTTCAACCGGAAAACGCGTTCTCCCTATAGACGATTAAGACGCCTACTCTCATAGATGTTATCTGTTAGTCTGATGACCAAAATTGTACCAAAAGTGTATTTCTCAAGGATTCAAAGAGTGATGATTTTCTTCTTTGTTAACTCCCAGTCCAAGGCGATTCCAAAAAGGTCCATCTGCACCCAGATCTGAACAGCCGCGATACACATAACAACGTACCGTCGTGACCTCATGGGGCAGGCGAAGATTAGCCGGAGTATTATCACTCAGAATTGTCCAGTCATGCATGGTAAGGATTGCCGGTAAGAACTGATGTTCCAACGGCGTGTGTATAGCTTTCGAAAAAAAAGAACGGATAATCCTTATCCGTCAAACCGCTAATTCTGGAAAAGCTCTTGCAAACTAACAGGGACAATTTACAAATCGGCGTACGGAAACAAAGAATTGCGGTAAATGAGTCGTGTTAACACAATGTAGAAAATTGATGGTTATTTCAGAGGGTTTGATAACAGATCGTAATTGATCAGCTGAATCCATTTCCTGACAAAACAGAATCAAAATATGGCTAGTTTAGGTTGTACAGGAGCTTGACGTTATCAAATAATCTGTTCAAAAGAAAAAAAGAAGGATCGATAACTTGGTGCTCCCAGCACTGATTGTCATCGCACTGGAGATGCCAGAACAAAGAGATGTACAAAACTGATTCCAGAGCTCATCACGGAATGATAAAAACAGTGTACAGAAATCCCACACAATGACTATTCGGTAGCTTGTAATATTAGACCAAACTCAATGGCTTCTGTGCCAAATCTCAGACAACAGAATGGCATCCCACACTTCGTAATACAAAAGCCAGTCACAGCACCGAGTGGGGACTTAATGTCCCAACTGATTATCTGACGTGAACGAATGGATCCCAAGCGGAAAATACTTGATAATACAACCCATAAGTCTGTATTAATTACGTGCAACCATTTCAAGCTATAGGTATATTGCATATAAAGCTTACAAGGCGAAAAAAACAGGCTCAATGATTGTCATTTCTGAGAGGTAAAATTCATTTAGAGAGGTCAATTTGCAGGTCCCACATGGTGAACAAGTACATTCGCTGAGTATAATTAACAGAACAGAAATAGGCGAACAGAAAATTACAAGAAAAACGTAGGCACGATTCAGAAGCACAACAGCTACGAAGTAATACGTAAGAAATCCATCGATAAACAGATAGAATGTGGTCGATTAACCTGAAGTCGTACATGATCACGATTGTTGTCGAAATTAAAAGTACAGTGTCAAAATTGGAAATACGTCGATGTGAGAAAAGTTGGTTGGCAGTCCGGCGGACAACTATATGGCTTGCATTGCTTTCGTCACGTCCACTCCGGTCATCGTGTGTATCACCGACGGCAAACGGGACATAAGAGTGAGCACTTCGCCGGTTAACTTGGAGATGCCGATCTCACCGTCTCCGGTTGTTACCATGGTTACCTTGTCACACTGAGCTAGTGGAGCGCTAATTTCGGCAGCAAGTTTGGGTAACATTTGTAAAACCATCTCCAATTTTGCTGCACCCTGATCAGATAAAGCAAAATAAAGAAATCGGGTAGCCGGAATGAACCTAACACTGCGAATAACAAACCAGAACAACGGCATTGATTGTCCGGATTCGCCTAGAGTTGAAACCACGTTATGAGCATTATGAACGACCGTTTTGAACGAACCGTATTGCACAGGAAACTCGAGCGTTTCAATGAGGCTGAATGACAATTTAGTGTGAATGTAAGATGCACGAGCAAATGTGGATTACGTTCAGTTCGAAATAAACAAATTCACCACTGCTTTGTAGAAATATGCATACATGTACACACAACAACCAATTACCGTTGAACGGCATATACGTGTGCAAACAGTGTTGCTTCTTTACAGCTGCTTGCTGTTTGCTGTATGTGGATATTGGGATTATAGACCATAACATGGCAGAAACACAATGAACCCAGCTGAGCAATCAGTGGGGTGACACTGACATCACACACATTTTACCTATCAGTAGTCAGGAACATTGTCACCTTGACTGAGTTCTGATTACGTGGTCATAGATTAGGAGTGACTTGGTAGCTACTTTAGTATTCTCTCTGGTTGACAGCAATCCGAGCATTACTCATGAGCGAATTCTGTTATCCCAACTTGACTGAGAAATTTTGCTACTGAAGTCATAACTTGCAGTTAACGCGGCAGTCATTGCGTCTCCTTCTCAGACACTCAAACGAATGTAGCCGGGTGTTTAGATACGACTGTATGACTGTATGACTGTATGTACTGACAGATCGACGGCATACTGGTCAACAGAGTTGTGTAATGAAAACGTGGCCAGAGTTCATATACCAGTCACTGCACCTCTGGCTAACTCTAAAAAGATTGAAAATCCGGCATAACGCTTATTTTCAAAAGCTATCACCACAAAATGTAATCTAACAAGATACCTATCACTGGTAGGAGAACATTGAACAGTGCTCTAATTTAAGCCCGATCACTTAAGTATCAATGTTCATTCACCACTTTACTGTGATACATGAAAACTTCAGCAGTCTCATTTGTTGAGTTGGTCACTCAAAACGTACCGATGGTTTGCCATGACATGAAGTTCGTCTTCAAACGCCCATCAAAATCGTGGTTTGTGCATGTCATTATAGCCAGCACCGTGAGTGACTGTCACGCATATGTTACATGATGATTTATATTCAATACTTCAACACTAAATTGTCATGCTGACAGACGAAGAGTCATGATCGAGTACTGTATGATCAAGGTAAGAAGGTGCACCGTTGTGAACACGATGTCGGTATCGAAATGAACTCCTGGAATGGAGAAACGGGGTAACACCAGTAACGACTATCAGTTCCGTCCACACATCTAAGACTACTGTAGAAGCCTGATGCAGGTGGACGAAATACACATTCTACGTGTAGTTGTCCTGACAGTCCAGTTGATGTAAGCGGAACAGCAGTTGGAAAGGACGGGTCACCTGCAGCCAACGAGTCGAGCTGATTTGATGGGTGTACTGAACACTTTGGGGACCATTTCAACTAGCTTCAGCCTGATCACAGAGAGGACGGGACTCCAATGGTCTTGATCTTCTCCCGTAAGAAACAGAAGTGGCCCCGGAGATTAAGCTATTGAAGTATAACAAGGTTCTGAGACCAGAGCTTATTTGTACTCTACTCAAGGATGATGGGTAGGAATTGACATCGAAACTGGAAGGACTCTTTCAGATAGTTTTGGGACCTGAGAGGGTATACCATGATTGGTGCTTATAGACAATTATTTCCATTTTTAAAGGAGGCCCGAAATCTTTGTGACAACCACAGGGGTACAACCCTGGTTTCCATGCGTCAGAGTTACTCACTGACTATTTTACGACGGTTCATTAAACTCAAGAAAAATCAGATGTCCAAAGGACCAACAGGACTTGGGGCCAGTTGAAAGGGTATTTTTAGCACCCGACGGGCCTTGGAACAAGAAACGTTCTTATTAACAGTCGGTGGTTGTGGTATTTTTATACTTGGAGGCTGTCTTCGAATCGGATTTTTTGTAGTGTACATTGGAACTGACTCGTTCACAGAGGAAATCCAGAGAAATAAGCGAATCTGATAAGATTACTGTATGGTAACTGTGCAAACAGTGATAGTCTATGGACAACTGTTTCGGGTGTTAATCACTTCGAGTGATGTTCACCACAGATGCCCGATTTCCCCATTCTTATTCAATCTTGTCATAAATGACATCCTGAAGTGTACGCTTGAGGAACCCAATGGGCCTAGTGTTGAGTTTCTTTGTAGCACTGAATTGACTGCAATGGAGTATGTGGACGACATTGTTCTCCCTAGCCTGGTCTGTCGAAGACATACATACCATGCTGAATAAAACGGATGACTAGGCTGGTCTGTAGGAAATTCGCTTCGCATCTTCAAAAACGGAATTAGTTCCAGAACCCGGAATTTTCAATCTCAAGTGCTTCATTGTAGACAGCCTGCTTAAGAATGTGCATCGTTAAACCGACGTGGGTAGCACCATGTCGCCAGTTTCCAATATAATCAGAGATATTAACTAAATTAAAAAAAGGTACGCTGTTGCCTTACCAACCTGCATCAGCCGTGGCGGCTCAAAAAGTCCAGCTGCCGTCGAAGAAAAAGGTATATAATGCTTGTGGAGCTCAGTTTTGCTCCATGGTTCGGAAACCTCAACTGTTTGTGACGAATATATCAACAGAGTTCCTGTTGGACGAACCTCGTTTCCGTCAGCTACCCCACGTCAAACAGGATGAATGCGTGGACATTTTTCCAATTCGCCAACACATATTTCCGGACATCTGGGGTACACCAGCATTTCGTCAAGTGATTAAGTTCCGCAGTATGCGATGGGTGGATCACGCAATCTGCACGCCAACCCCGCGTTTGTCGCTCAAGGGTACTACTTAACTGAGGCCACGCACGGGTGAGCAATACTGTGTAGTGGTCAAGCGATGAGGTGATCGCGTTGACGACCGACCATCCTGTTGGCTAATGCAGGCAGGAGTCCCCTGTCCAGTCGGGGTCATCGTGATCACTCACATCGCCGGTTAGAAACGTCATACGATAGCAATGTGTTGTAATCAGTGGTGTGTTCACGTCCACTATGCTTTTAGCTCTTCTATTTAGCCTTATTTTATTAACTTCCCGTTATTTTTGATAATTTGCCCTCAGAGATATTCAAAGTTACAGTTGAAGTGAACGACAGCGCAAGCCACAGTACTCTATTAATCAGATTCGTGATCATTGTAAACGGATGAAATGGAAGAATAAAGTTCAGATTTCAACCAAGTATCCCCCCCTCGTGATCCACAGAAAAAGGTCACTGAATAGATCAGTGTAGTGCACCGTTGAGTCTTAATTGATATTGGAGAGCAAGTCACGTGGGACACCGTGAGCATCAGTATATCCACAGTCAATGAATATCGACTGATTGATTTTTAATACCAAAGGTGAGCGTGCAAGCCAACTGAGTAATCATTATGAACAGACAACTGAAGCTAGGCTATTTCTTTGACACTGCTAAAAACAAAGGCATATAGAGGCAAATACACGATTATGGCTCAAACCTGAAAAGGTAAGCACAAGTTAATAAGTGATAAATTGTACCTCCGCATGCCATGGAAGTGCTGACGGGTCCGCCCATGTCGACACGCAAGAGCAAGTATGACGGTCTCATTCCATTAGAGAGTTCGTGGCTAAGGGTAACCTGTCCAACAATTGTATATTAAGGAAATAACGGACGACCATTGGCCTACATTGGCCATAACAACAGCGGGCAGGCTAAAATCGAATTTGGCGCTTCCGTGATCAAAACGGGTTAGACGGAAAGTTCATCCAAATGGGAAACAGGGAGCCGCTTATGAATGATATTCACATTGAAGCAGTTCAAGTCCAAAAACGATCCATCACCAATCAAACTATTGTGCGGCATGCCGATGAGGTCAGGAATTCCACCCGAGGTGAGAGGTGGTCATTGAAAGAATACCGGATGGAAGCAACAGGATGCCGTTTTCTCTTGAAACAGCTGAGTAAACCGACCACAACTCAAGAGCGACTACGTTCAAATTTTCAATGTGTTCGACCGATTAGGTTTGGAACAAAACCAATGGAACATACCAGCATTAAAGAATGAGTATTGGAAGATAATACAGGTGAACACTAGCAGGAAGAAAACTCGAGTACGGCCATTTCCTCCTAAATCCAACTAACCGGAAATACAAAAAATGGAATCCATGGTACGTGCTGTTCAACCTGCGTAGTTACGAGGAGTTATGCAAGATACAAGAACCGCACTTGTGAACACAGAAAACTGGAATCGCGACCAACCTTGTATGCTTTCCAAGCCTCTGCTTTACGCATCATTTGTTCGGCCTCTGATTGAGCAACTATTTGCAGAGCTTCGGCTTCCGCGAGACCCTTCAATCGAATGCTTTCCGCTTCGGCCTCCGCCTCGGCAGTCAGACGCAGACGATCTGCTTCGGCCAACCGTTCCAAACGGAAACGTTCTGCTTCTGCTGGCTTACGAATGGTGGCATCCAAATGATGTTCCTGACGCAGGTTTTCTAGCTCTTCTACTTTTATTTGTTGTGTTCTTTCCAAGAGAAGGATTTGCATTTCCTCTTCTTTGATTTGCTGACGCGTTTTTGCAGCCTGATGAGATGTAAAAAGATTAAACGGAGGAGAACGAGTCGTAATTTTCGGCTAACCTGACAGTTAATTCATAAACCACCCGAGTAGAGCGAGTAAATCTAATATACCAACAATGTTGCTGTACGTTGTAAGATTTCAGACAAGTCAGCAGAAGAATGAAGCGGCACCCATGAACATTAGAACAAACTACCCGGCTACTTAACACCCATCAGTAGTACAATTTGCCTTTGGAAATCCTGATCCGGCGATCTGAACTGGAAGCAAAGGCTGCTCGACAGCCAACCGACAGGGAACACAAACGGTGATGCCAGTCTAAAGACTTATGTTATGAAATTAATGTCGATAGAGCAAGTCATACATAGTCTTCTTGGAACGATTTCACACTACTTAAAAGCGTGATAAGAAAGCAATGCGCCTTCTGTTTTTGAACGAAATCGTGTTTTACATTAAATATCACTCACAGCTGATCACAGCTTTCACATTCTGATGGACTCTCCAGCCAACCTCTTTTGGAAATAGGTTGACTGAAGGGCTAACCTGAAGATGAAAGTCGCCATCCCATGTTAGCTTACTACCGTCAGACGGCACTCGTTCATGAAGTCACACCACCAATGGGTACCATTTCCCACAAAATTCATAAGCTTCGCGAATGGTGCTCATGTGTGTCTAACAACCTTTGAGACCCCGCAATTACCTTGATGTGTCGGCAACCACTAACGCCTCAAACGCTTGTCCCAACCAAAAACGCTATTTCCAACAGCTATGTACCACCTATAAGTTACAATACAACTTGACACGAAGACGCTGGAGACAACGAGAACAGTCTGCGCACGGCATACACTTTACAATACTTTCATTCAGAAGGCGTAACGAAAGGCTACAAAGCGGAGTTACGACATAGTTCACACGCATAACCAGGCGTAAAATGAAACAGTGCACTATAAACGAGTTAGAGGAAACTTAACTGTAGCATGCTTTATCCCCCAGCAAATCTCAGCATCCGTGTGGAGATGGGCTTCCACTCAGCCCACTTAACATTTGCAGGCTGTAGTTGCGTCATAATCAGAAGAATCCAGTGGCAGACTTGGCGCACACGTTCAGGGCATCAAGCCGAACCCTAGGACAACTCAGTCAGCAGAAGCATTGAGACAGAGTGACTCAATCTCTCATAGTTTCTGAGGACCACTTGTTTGTTGCATGCTGGTGTGCGCTTGTAGTGTACCTGACAGGTTACAGTCGGGGTTCCCTTTTACACATTAACAATTCTTTTACCATGGAAATTCTGTAACATATAACGAGCTCTCCTTCCTTTCAAAAACCGTCCAGCGCAGATTCAGATGTACATAAATATTTTCAATTCCATCCTCATGTACCTTATAAACAAGCAACGCAACTCCCCGAGGTTGTTTAAGATTGCAAATGAGAGAGACGACTAGTAGCCGACTCTACGCTAACCACATGATCACGAAAGAATTCGACCGGAAGCACAGCATTTGCAAGAACTAATCGCCTCCCTACTCTCCTGAAAACTACTTTGGTTCAATTGGGCAGCAACACGCTGTGAATCGAAGAAGTCATTGGATCGCTACTATAAAATATCAGTTAAGTCTAGAAAATACAGCTCCCGCCAACACACAACAACGACCGTCGGTGTGGTTTATTAAGAAACATCAGATGCAAATGGGAAGGTCACTCAGCTGACCGTGATAAGGGTAGCATACAGAGGAGGCCCAAGGCAGTCGGTTGGAAGATCAATGTTGTTATCGCTAAACTGAGCCGGCATTGATCTTGCACAGATTTGTTCATTTTACAGAAGGGAATGGTTAAAAAGAGAGGAAGTACGTTTTACTGATAGCGTTAATTGTTCGATTGTAGTCAACATGCAAACAAATGTCGTTGTAAGTACAAGCAATCCTAACAACAATATCCTTCTGCTCATACGGAAAACTCTCAAGAAAAGACCAACTTTACAAGAAATGCTATTGCGAACTGCAACCCACCGTTACAAAAACAATAATATAGCAGTCTCTCTTGTAGATTCACTGTTACGAGACGATCACATTCATGAACCTGTGCTGTTCTACTCCCAAGACGTGTGGTAGATTTCTAGAAGTCGAGTGTACATTGCTGTCACCACAGGTTGTCCGAACAGACCGTGTCAACTCTATGAAACAGGATAAAACCCGAATGAAAAAGGTGGGTACTCACAACGTACGTTCAAAAAAACGAACCTGAAAAATAATATAAGACAGGAAGGGTTAAAAGTCACTTACACAGCTAAAAAAAGCTTCCATAGTTTCCGTTATTAAAACATACTGTGGGACCCTAGACGATAGGAACTAGTGCGTACACCACAACAAAAAACTGACCTGAAGCTCGTAAGCCAACTCAGATACAGCTTTGCGCGTTTGAACCTCCTTCTCATAAGAGGCATTTTGCAGTTCAAAATCACGTTTCGCCTTAGCAATCTCGATGTCGTTTAACAGGCGGCCAGCAACGCGTTGCTTTTCCGCTTCGGCTTCACGAATCCCTGCGTCACGGCGCGCTTCCGCCTCCCCGATACGTGCATCGCATTTGACTTGTGCGGTCCGAGCCAGACCGAGGGAGTTCAAGTAACCCTGGAACGTATAGTATGAGCCATAAAAAAATCGAGTTTTGAGCCTCTATATAACAGTTTTGATTGACATGTGACATGCAAAGTAATAGGTGGGCTAAGTACCGTTATCAGTCTTTGGCTTATGTTTGACTGTTTTTACTACCGCTTCCGGTTCGTGTGATGGCCCAGATCTTAGCAGGGACTCCATTCCGTTACTCGCTACTGTATAATAAGATTGAACTAGAGCGGTTTACTGGCGGGAGAAGGTCCAGCCAATCAGAGTTCAAACACAAGCTGCAGATGGAATTGTCGTCGACAGGCGCCAACCCACTACAAAACGAGCATCAGCTGCTGTCTGAAAGTGTGTTAGATTCAGACGACTGAGCTTCTCAATGCGAGGTCGTGAAACGTAGTAACACACTGGCCAATCAAAACGCAAGAACGCATGGCGCCAACATCAATCGTAAATACTGTTGTTCTTCTGTAAAAAAAGGGTGGTGTTTTCCAGTAAATTGGGATTACTTAGTGCCACTCAGACTGGTCGTTCTGGTTCTCTCGATTCGACAGCTCAGTACGCGACAGTTAAGATACGGCGAAAATAGCCAATAATGAGTGTGTAGAGTATGGGGCTAGTGGTGGTCGCTGTACAGCTACATATGTACAACATAAAAATGAGGCGTGTAACTGTTGCCCGCTTAATACTCCTTGTCTCGAAACCAAACTAGAGATTTAAAGTCGTCTTTGTGAGCTCAATAAACGGCCGTCAAAAATAATGGCAAAGTCCGCAATCCTTTATGCAGAAGCGTACCTGTTTCAGCAAACGATGTGGAAAACAGATGTTTTCCGTTATTTCATTGGTAAACAGCAGAACTGTAGTAGTATGCGGAGGAGAGAAACACGCTGTGGGAAGAGATACCTTAAATGCTTTCGTCAGGATCAGAAGAAAGGTACTGAAAAAGTATACACAAATATATATCGAAATACACTAGGTTATAGCGTTCCAAAGAACACAGAGAAGAGCAGCTAAAGAGAACACAATGTGCCACACAAAAGAGCAATGCATTGGATGGAAAGTTCATTCTATATTACTTGTTGAAAATGTTTCTAAACTCACACGATTGTGACCTTGAAAGCCGCATGAAGGTAGAAACAATCATTCATTTCCATGAATGGCATAAGAAATGTTAAATCTGACATCAAGTTTCCGTTCTTAGAGTCAGGTTTGTCCCACCCCTAACAGCTTCACATACATTCCAAACCTGTTAGCCATCAATCGGGTTTTATCAATCTAACAAACATGAAATACTGTTAACTAATAACGAACAGTGAGAGGTTCAGACTGCTTCAAGTTGCCATGTCACTCATTTGAGATCATCCATTCATCTGAGCAGCATTCATAAGCGAATGTGGCTAAACGTGGGGATTCCGTCATGCGTGTTGTGAGCTTAATGGAACGGTGGTTAACACGTCCGTCCATTTTCTGTGGTAACGTCAAGATTTCCACGGATAGACGGAATAACAACTCCAGTTCTGAGTTTTGAATGTTCCGTTCGCACACGGCGTTCTTATATCTGTACCGTCTCGACTACTAAATAGAACTCCAAATGAACACTTCGCTCCCATTCATCTAACACGTTTGCATTGGCCCTCAGGTGTTTTTGTGATCAGCGACCTGTAAGCTGGACAGTAATCGTAATCTACTTATTTGTTTCACCACTAGCCCAGCTACTAATTTTTTCTGCTGTCCTGGCTGAAACGTAATCAACTCGGACACGATAAAACACTTATATGCACGACGGCCGGATTAGTGATATCACGCGGGCAAGGAGGTACGGCGACGCGTGTTGGAAATGGACAATTTCTCTGTAGGCGGAGAGTTCTCAGATGATTAACCGAAAAGGCTTGGAGAGATCACATCTATACCCACTCAGCGCCTTGTTCGTGCTCTATGGGCGTAGCTGGGAAGAACAGCGTGGAAAGTGCCTCACAACTTGACGCAAGGGTATGAGGAAATTGACATCAAGTCTGGCTTCAGTTGGCTCTACCCGAATTTCCGGTATAGATTCAAAAGCTGCGCTACCGAAAACAAACAACAGAAGTTATCCTGCTACCATGACGTGTTGGTAAGATTTGTGTACTGCATCGATCCGAGGAAATAAGTTGAATAGGACATCTGACCCGCCAGGTACAACCATGTCAGACAGGCCAAACAGGAGCAATGAGACGAAGAGCAATTGTACTCAGGGTACTATATCGCACTATTGACTATGTAGGAATACTTAGGTAGTGAAGCATGACCTTATGGGCACACAGCAGAACTGCAGTTGCGGTACTGTTATCTTCCGATTAAAGAAGGAGGAGTTCAAAAAAGGTGCCTTCAGAGGAAAAGCACTCCGATCGGCGTAGCACCCAACAGTCAGTGGTCAGAATGAGATAACACTGTCTCATTTACTGAGCCATAGCCTCCGTTTTGCGTGTCCAAAAGTTCGAATCTGAGACTCAGAGTGAGGTCCCTCAAGTCAATCCAACTCCGCAGCATAAAAGAGCTGGAAATGTAGGGAATCATTCTTGCTTTAACACACCAGCCCGTCCACTTTCACCTCCTTTACCCTCTGCTAGTAACTGCCTTTTCTTTAAGTGAAAACAACCGGTAAACATTACCATTTTTAAGGTCCGCATTCTTCGACAAATAAGTCAATAAAATGATCTGTAGAACACGGTCTCGGATCTAGAACCGAATATGTACTGTCTCCAAAACGTGCTTTCACAATCATAACATTGTCCCTCACCTGAATTCGCCCTTGGACAATACTGTAATTCAGCAGTCTTTTCCTAAGGTCTCTGGTGACGATTAGGCCGGGTCTCGTGGTCAGGCTGGAGTAGACACTGCATTGAGCTATAACACAGAGCAGAACCTGCCTCACTGGATCCCACTGAATGTTTGTCTATGTGCCGTCAGACAAAACAATTTAGTCAAAGTCGGTCGACACAGACCAGAAAGACGTTTATTTTCCATACCTGCGTGTGTCCAACAGGCAATGGTTCACATGATATCAACAATGACTTCTATGACACCCACTTTGATATTCTGAAATAAACTAAACACTTGGACATAGTTGTACTTGCTGGTAATAAGAACGCACAGCCCGATCGTCTTACTCCAGATGACATGCGGCTAGGTGGTATGTTCGGTGCCCGTGCGCGATGCACTAACGATGACGATCGGTTGTTACAATTACGCGCATCTCACGGACTCCATATATAGAACAGTGCATTTCAACACAAACAACGGCCATGTGTCGCGTAGAGACCACTCTGCGAAACCCAACCACGGACACGAACCGATTATATTACGGTGATTTACAAGTGAACCAACTACATTGAAGATTGTCGCTCCGATTGAAGTAACCAATTTGACTCAGACCGTGTTCGTGCCTCATTAGTCTTATCGTTTAAACAGAGAGCATCTGTTCACAACCAGAAAGTAAACAGATGAAACTTGAGCAACGAGGGTAGACGAAATGAATTTCAAACAGCACAGACAGTTAAACTGCCCGGGCTACAGCAGTGGGGTGACCCAAACGAGCACTGAGCAAAAACTCCACTAGCTATGCGAACTTTTTAGAGTTGCATTTCAAAAGACAAACGCAGATACTACAAAGGTGAATTTCTCACGATTCACCATAATTCACGAACAAACGCGGACTGATACCCCCTGATTCCGAATAACACAATGACCACCATCACCTAAAAAGCAAACATACGAAGAGTCTGCGTAAGAAACGTAGGGCTAACTTTTCCGAACACACCAAAGAAATGTAAAAGGCGTTTCTATCAGGGAATGGATTGGCGCTGTTTTCATTGATTCATGCTTGTATTGTAGTGGGGCTGTATGTAAAAAAGATGACTCACGAATTTACATAGCAGGAGCGCAAATTACTAAAACGTGGTAAAGTCCTAGATCCAGACCTTTATTCTCAAGTGATTTCCAATGATGGTGGTGAAAGATTGTTGTCCGAACTTATTACACTTCTCCGTTTCATTCGGTTGGCCGATATGCCCTCCTGTACCGCATATGTCGCAGAAGAGTCCCAAAGAAATGTGTCAATTTCTGATGGTTGGGAACAGTGGTGGTGTTGTTTGTAGATCGGGTTGATGGTTTTGGTATTGATATGTTCGCCGAGCTTGGCATTTAGGTTGCAAACGTTTCATCACCAGGCGAGGTGACATCATCAGTGCGTAAGTGTTTCAGCGTATATTTTGAATGCGAAGATTGATCGATGCCTGCTCTTATATAGGAGAGTCAGTTGACCTACTAGCCTGGATTCTGGTTGGTCGCTTTCCGTCGTATTTGACCTCTGGTCCGACCCACCATTGGTTGACTTTTTTTTGTTATCAGTTCAAGTTGCTCTGTTTGGGTTTACCGGTAGTTGGGCTCGATGGCGTTCACGTCTCCTCAAATCCTTGATTCGCATTGGCTCGTAGATTTTGTCTAGCTCGATGTGTTTGTTTATTGAACCGGTTGATGAATACCAAGCTTCGAGAAATTCTCTTGCATGTTTGGTATTGGCCTGGGTAAGGATTTCTGCGGTGTTCAAGTTGAAGGTGTGTCCAGTTTCATCCTCGTGGACGGAGATCAGGGAAAGTTGATCGTGTCTCTTGATGGCCAGTTCGTGTTCATGTATTCGTGTTGATAATTTCCGTCCGGTTTGGCCGACGTAGTGTTGTCTGCAGTCATTGCATTGGATTTTGTAAATGACATTTCTTTTGTCAGCGGGTTTGGATTGTTCTTTTGGTTTTGATAGTATCTTTCGTAATGTTGCTGTTGGCTTGTGTGCTAGCGTGATACCATGTGTTCTCAGTAGTCTGGCGGTAATTTCTGATACGGTTTTGATGTATGGTAGTGCAATTCGTTTTGTTGTTTTTGTAGTAGACTCCGTCTGATGAAGTTTCGCGGGTATCCGTTGCGAAAAAATACTCGGTATAGATAGTTTTCTTCTTTTCTCCGGACCAGAGGTCAAATACGACGGAAAGCGACCAACCAGAATCCAGGCTAGTAGGTCAACTGACTCTCCTATATAAGAGCAGGCATGGATCAATATTCACATTCAAAATATACGCTGAAACACTTACGCACTGACGATGTCACCTCGCCTGGTGATGAAACGTTTGCAACCTAAATGCCAAGCTCGGCGAACATATCAATACCAAAATATGACAATTTTGTGAAAGTCCTTGTATGAAGTTGTAGGTGGTTATCTCGAGTGCTCCTCACGTCAAATGCTGTTTGATGGGGGTATCTGACCTTCCCTATCTTTTCAGTTTTAAAAGGAACGGAACGATAGTCCGGATGGAGCGCTCAGAGGTTTCGAGCATCACGGAGTGGAGCCTCCACCGGGTAGTAAGCTGACTACTGTTGAGTATGCGGACATCGCTTTAGTTGGTTCTTCTGCAGAGTGCATGCAGACCATAGTGAACCGATTGGTAAGGCTAGTTCATGCGATACGCACATTCTACCACCAGCGTGTAGTGTTGTCACTAGACTGGATTGGCGCAGACTGGCTTTTCTTACTGCAGGTGGACCGCAAGAGACTTTCGATCGTTCAGTTAACTCGGTTAGTGACATCCCGTCAGCTTGTGACATTACTGACGGAGTATCCACGAGGATAACGAAAAGGCATTTATCAAACTCCGTCACTTGTAGCGTCGTAAAGATGTTCACTTTCTCGATTAAAGGCACAGTTTACAGCGCGTGTGTGAGCTCAATTTCCCTTTGTGAGCCTGGTCCATTCGTGCGGAAAATATTTATAGACTCCCAATATTCGAACACAGTTTTCTCTACCAGCTAGCCTGTATGAAACCAGCCGACTGTGTGAGCAACGCGATAACCCATCGGTGCGTAATTGGGAAGTGTGTAAGTTTGCGGACGATAATCAATAAAATGAAGAGGTGCAGTCTTCGATGGTTGAGTAATTTACTCTGTATGTGGCCGCCTATGGTTGGAAGAAACTACAAAGCGGCCAGGCAGAGATGTGGTCACCGGCAATAAAAACCTTGACCGTTCTGCTGAATAAGATTGGTAAGTGCTATCTACCTGGTTGAGGAATTCAAGACCATCCATATTGTTGGTTGGAAACACCCTTTTACACGGGAGTGTATCGTGATCAATGACGAGCCCGTATCCGCAAACCTAATGACTCTTCCTCCACTATATACTTGTACGCATTTACCACTCTGTAACACCTTCGGCCATTGTCAGAATCAAAGGCGGCCCCAGCCATAGGGTAATGCTCCAAGTTAGCAATAATGATGCATACCGGAATCACCGCCAGAAGTTCTGTTATGTTTGTTTTTAAGGCAGATCCCAGCGGTCTCGTGAAAATGAACAGAAAAACCTAAATACTATACAACGAACGTAAGAGTCTCGTACATCGTGAAACTGACGTGTTCTTTTTTCGGGTTACTGCTGTACAGCTTGTTCAAAGTTTATCCTGTTTCCTCCAGTTTATTCTTTTCTATAAACTGCGATTGATTCGTGATTTTGAACTGGCACCCGGTCTGTCCCTAGGTTTGTATACGATAACAATAATAATAATAATAACAACTTAAAATCGCAATGTAATTTCTGCTCCTATCAGCAACACTACTACCGACATTCATAAAGTGGTGGATGATAATGATTTTTAATTGTCATACCACTATGAATAGGCTCAATGAATGAAATCGTTGATTCTCACTGCTAAATACCCGCTTCTTCACAACATCGCGACCTATAAGTTTGTGTTGGCTGATGTATACGATTTGGCGTATACAAAGACGGTCGAACAATTGAAGCAAGGTTCAAGTTTTCTGCCATACACTAACGCTCGTTTGGGTTCACGTAAACTATATACTATTTGACTGTCCGTTACTTGGACACGATTTACAACAGCGCACTAAAGAAGTGGGCCCGGAAGAACACGCTTACTTCGTCGTCTTTGATGTCTTTTAACGTGTAGCTCACTACGCTGATGCCCATGTTCACTAGGTCCGAACTGGCCACTTCAAACACAGCTTTGGAGAACTTCTTCCGGTCTTTGTAGATCTCTTCCACGGTCATATTGCCCATGATTGCGCGCTGATGACCCTCCAGAGTTTCTTGGGCAATGTCACGAATCTCCGTATCCGTCTTGCCGAGGAATTGCTCGCAGGCAGCGGCCAACATTTCCTGGTTCGAGCCGTTCACTTTAACCTGAATTAAACGAGCAAGAACGTAGAGTGAAACTGAAATGGTCATGTGTGTCGTTGGCTGTAACACTATCAAGTTGCCCAGACTGAGTCAGAAATATCAAACGGTCCTCGTAACCGATGTCGCTGTTGCTAGCCGGCTTCGAACACAGGCTGGGGTTTGAAAGGAAAAAACAAGTCGGGCTTCTAAACATATTGCATAACAATGAGTACATCTGATTGAAAAGAGGATCGAAAGTTAGCCAAGAGAAATCTCGATTCCGACAACTCAGACTGTCTGATTTTAGCATACTTGTGGGAGGACAGTCAAAAAAATATTAAGGGTCCGGAAAAATAACTAGGATGGCGATCCACGATCAGTCATTCTGGGTGGCAGCTTTCATTGAGCTTCTGATTAGTAAAAAGCCCTTGTTCATACGGTATTTAAGATATTCAATTGCGTGATTAACATGATAACTGTTCAGTTGTTGTCAACTAGCATGATTTTTCAGGTTGGTTATCAGCTGAACGGCAGATCACATTCAGCAGTTTACTGAAGACCAGTAGGATAGAGGTAGGCAGAAACGACATGTCCACAGATGCAAACAAGCCAGTGACAGGTGAATGGTGGCTTCGGTTGCATATAAGGCGGTGTTTATCGTAACATAGGTTATGGGGTAGCATGTGGGCCGAACATTTTCAGGCTATAATCGAGACGTTACCTCTATACACAGCTTGGAGAGGGATAAGCCAATAAAATTGATCAACAAACGCACATCGTGAAAACCACCGAAGATCGGAGCAGTTTGCTAAATCAGAAAAAGATACCACACAATTTGTCGGTGAGGTAGTATGGCAAATACACACAAAGTCGATTAATCAGCCTGAATTGTAGTCTATTTGCGACACTGAAGTATGTATCTGAACTTGGCCTTTATGCTCATTCAACGGAGAAAATCAATGGGCGAGCTATGGTATGTGTTGTTGAAATCTGGTGGCGTAATTGCACACCACATTCTTCGTTAGTAAGACAAAGAGCGTACGGTTGATTCTACCGATATCGATTAGGAATTCAAAACGAAAGATGAATGGATGTTGTGAATACAGAGAGAGGAACAAACCCAACCGTGGCACAGTGCAAATTAATTCGAAAAGATCATGCCTTAGAGTAACAACTTGACTACATTTTGGTAATATTTGATGAGCACATGAGAGGGGATACTTTGTGCTTGGCAAAGTACAGAACACACAAGAGTGTCCGAAGGAGAATAAGCAAGATTTGAGAGCTCATATTACCATAAATGCATTGAGTATGTTGAAATGAACCGTGGTAAGACAATATGCATGAGGATACCCAACGGTGATAATCTTACCGAGTTAAAGGTTAGTGTCACTCTGCAAAACTGTACAAACGGCGATATACTTTGTGGGATGAATCGATATCCGATACTTTATGTAGTCGTGTAGAGTTCGAAATCGACACCTTGTTGCAAATCGACACAAACCAGATAAACGGTACGTTGCAACAGCTTCATACTGATTTCACATAACATTTTGGTTAAGACGCTTTTCTATCGGGCTTGAACCATCTGCGCCTCAGACGCAATTGACGAAAGGAAAGGAATTACCATCGGTGCTTTAAGACTGAAAAAGTACCTTGATACTTCAAAGAACGCCATATGAATAAAGAGTTGATAAGAACAGCAATAAACGAAGGCCAATTGTTTGACCTGCTGTCTAGTGCACTGGACTTCTTGATGACAGCTGAGACAAAATCCAATAAGATTAACTGCATCGTCCAAGATGAGCAATTTATCACTGTAACCGACAGAAAGAGGTATTTTTATTCATATCGCTCAGGAGATTTGTGGATCTACTTGCTGCACTAAACAAACGTCAAAACCGATGCACAGCTTCAAGCTAAAGCAAGCGGACAAGATCCAAAATGCTTAACGAACTGCACCTCTCGGCCGCTCTCGAAAAGCTTTCTCGTGAATAACGAAGTATGTTAGGTACTGGTCACCTCGAGAAACTGAACGCATCCGTAATTGTGATCAAGCGTAGAATAACATGTTGACTGTTAAATTTACGGTGCCTTTGCTGAATTGGCATCCGAAATCCAGAGTTCCAGAGGTAATCACTGAAAGCGTGGATGACACTGTTTACCACCTATTCCCTCTACGACATCTTGTATACAAACAATTATTCCCCAGTTGACCACGCTGCCCGGAAAATAAGGCCATCCATTTAGGTGTGATTGCACCCTTTAGTTCATCTTCCCAACGACACCCCACTTGCCCATACTCCTTTGTTATCGTTCTCCCATACAGCTAAAAACCTACTCTCATGTTCTTTGTCTCTACAAGAGCTATCGATTGCTCATTTGTTAACTGACATCCTATTGGTCCTCTAACTGAACCTGAGATGTAGATCCGTCCAATTTACAACCAGTAGATATAACAGAAGTTGGCTACAGTAGTTTGACTGCGCCCCTAAGTCTGAGACTAACGCAGCTATCCCCTAAAACACTCATTTTTAACGCTACGTTGAAATGGACGAATAGTAAAATACATTGTGATGTATAGCCCAAAATGAGGCAATTGGGTTGCAATATATCCGTACTAAACAGCACACATGTTGTCTCATACTAATGTAATCAAGAGCGATCCAAAGCGTCTTAGACCACCAAGTGTATGACGACTGCACCAGGTATGTCCTCAGTTGGCCCCACCAGGCTTCCCGTATTTGGTCCAAAATATGTTCAGTGCCGTTGGCTACAGAGAATGAAGGAAGCGGTTGCAAGCAGCAAGAAAACGAAGGAAGTTAAACCATGCTTGACTAACGTTTCGGTCCTCTTTAAATTAACAACTAGTTGAAGGATGCTCCCTAAAGTGCGATCTTCTCCTTCATATTGCCCTTCTTAACTTGGTCCTGAGCCCATAATAAACTTTGGTCGAACCGTTGTACTGCTAGTACAGAACTCTCCAGTTCGAGTAACCATTATCCGACAGACTAAAGTCAGTCAATGTGTGGACGAAACGCGCTTCTCGTTCATGTGCGAAGCTGTCCGAAACGGATTAACCTGCTCTTTTAGTCTCGAGCTAAGCATCGGCCATAGGCTAACAGTAGCCGGACTATAGCCACCTGTACGGCCCTAGGCTTAGTCATTGGAATTTACGGTCTCGCGTACTTATGTTCTGACCATAGTCTGACTCGATCTTTGTCATTAAAACACTACAACGACTTGTCGGTTGTCCACATCGTTGTCCCACTTTATGCTTAACATTATTCTCGTTCACCGTTTTCTCGCCAGTTATATTCTGTCCCAAGATAAACATTACCGGTACATTTGAGCTTCTGGCTAATCTGTTCAGTGTATGAACGCACACACTTAGAGGTTTTACAAGCACCATAGAAACATTTCTTGTGTTCCTCAATATCCAGGATATAGTAAGCATAACTCATTGCTCATCGGATCTTAATGATGCAACAGCACGCCGGTATCATTTCCCCGATGTACATAGATTAAAATTCAGCTGCACTTCGTTCTGATTTGTTCAGTGGTTGCAAACAAACTTACGGAGAAACATTATTGACATACAGATGGATCTCTTCAAACTCAGATCTCACGCGAGTGGTCTTCTATCAAACCTTGGAGCCGGTCTTTCGTGAAAAGTGCTTTTCACTCATACATTGGGCGACACTAAAACAGCTATTCTTCACTCTTTTTCAAAACCCAGCACACAACAAAACAATGAAAAACAATAAAATCTGTTATACATCAGTAGTTAACATAAAGGGCGTACATGACAGTTTGGATCGCTTGAGCAACACTAGTCAAATAGATACTGCCACTGTTCGTTTTGACGCAATTTGAATAGTAGACTGGTCAGAACTGAACACACTCACAAGTAACATAAGCGAGAAACCCGAACAGCATCGAAATCCTCACCTGAGCCACGCCAGTGACGGTGATTGGCACACCCAACTGAGTATAGATTCTTGGACTTTCAATTAACAAGGTCATCGTATTGAGTGGAATTCTGAGAAAAGACGCAAGAGTAGCACGATGCATAGCAAACGAGTAAATGTGGAGTAGTCAGTTGAGCAAGTTAATCAGACTAACTTGAACAAAGCCACAGCAAACAAGCAATGAGAGTTAGTTTTGCACCAGAGTACACGTGGCAGGAGGAAGCCAAAGAGCAACGATGAGGCAATAAAGGCTAATGCCGCTTAACTGTATCAGTAGAGACGGGATAACACAAGTTCAGAGGGAAAATTTTTTTAACCTTTCAAAAATTTATAAACTTACCTAAATAACGTTTAAATTCACATGCATAAAGACGGGTAAACCAGCCACACGGACACATGCGCTGCATAGGTGACAAATTTTTCACGACCCCACCGCAGTCATTGAATGAAAGAACTTTTTGAAACGCATTAAACTGAACAATGGTTTGACCTTAAAAATTCAAAAGGAACCAGGATAAAAAGGCAATGCTTCAATAAACTTAACTAGAAACCGGTTAGTATCTACCACAGACTCCCAGATTGATTCCATTCTTGGACATCTCAGTATCAATTCTGCGTAGTCCCATGATGTTTTCACGTTCTTCAATATTAGGTTGAACGCATCTGTGGTCTTCGTCGACCCACATCGTTTCAAAATGGTCAAAATGGTGTCTACATGAAGCCTACAAAGCTGCGAATCACCATCACAGACTGATGACATGCTGCGACACAAAGTATTAAGCACTCAACTTGTACGGTGAAACTATTTTTTTCATAATCCAAACGGACTACTACGGTTACTACGAGCTTACCATCAAATTTCTGTCACGGCAGGAGAAGTTTCGAAAACTCCCATCACCAAACCATTTGAATCGTTTGAATTTGGTCATTTGGGTAAAGGAATGAAACATAAACGTTCCAATGCCCGATCAACAAAGTGCTAAATAATCTTGATTTTGCTCATTCATGCACTTCTGATATTTTAACTACGAATTCCAGCCTCCAGAAACACTGCACACATTTCTTCAGTTTCCCAAAGTTCGAATGAAGTTAGCATTTATATCAATCTTTTTAAATATCCATTCGTCGTTCCATTTCTAGAAATTTTTTGGGGTAGTGTTCAAGCAACTGGAGTACATCTATTTGCTGTCAATGTGGCTACTACACCCAACCCACTAAGATACGTCAACTCGTTTGTTTTAGTGGTGTGGTTAACTAGTACCTACCTAAATTTACTGACACAGAGAAACCACTCATCGACTTGCTAAGCTTCAAACTAAATAAAACCGTGGAATTACGTGAGATGTCAATCAATTCTTTAAACTCATTGCACAAGCAAGATTGATTCACCAATCGGACACATCTGACCCCAGTGGTACCATTGAAAATGCATCAAATTTGGTTGTCGGAGCTGCGTCTTAAAAAGTAAATAGTTAGTTAGTTAGTAAATAATCAGTCCCATTTCTTTCGGAGCCACCGCACCCTGCATAGACTCATTACAATCCTTCAAACTATGAACTGTCGTAGAGTTACTTGGCAATCATATACATCACTAGTTCTATCGGTTTTGTGCACGTGAATAAACTTTAGGCCAGTGATTCTGATACAGATAAAGTGGTTTTGGTGAACAACTAAAAACTAACGAATTGTGAAGTATCATATGGATGTGGTTTTCATAAATCACCTAGACTTGCTATTTTACAGTAAACGCGAACTATTTTCAGTACACTCCACAATATGACACATCCAGAAGTCAAAGCAACCACAATGTTTTGTTTGGTCGGACCTGAACAAAGAGGTTTAGAACGGAACATATTGTTGTCTAGCTTGTCAGCAGCCTAAGGTCCATCGTCATTCCGATGGGACAAGTTAGCCTCCTGAAGCACATTTTGAATGCACACATATCCACATTATTGAGCCACCGTCATCATTCTACCATCCACAACCATCACCGAATGGATTTCACATTTTGGCACACCATCCACTGAGTACGGACCGCCGCTCCCAGTTTGAATCTCAGACAATCAGCAATTCGCACTTCATAAAATTTGGCGTATTCGCACTAGTTTACTACCAACAACCCAGCGGAACGATGGAGAGATTTCACCGGACGCCAAAAGCCGCACTGCCTACCAAGCTGGGATCAACCACTTAGTATGACCATCTGCCAAGTGTGTTTCTTGGATTACGTAAATTTGTTGGTGCTGGCAGTCAACATCTTTCAGGATGACTGGCGTTTGTCGGCTTAGTTATCAGGCCATTTAAATATTACAACCCTTCCTGATCAAACAAATTGTGCTATCTGTCTGCAGTATTCCACGCCCAAAGTGACCACCACAATAGCCGAGTAGGCAAACTATCCCAACAGAGAGACTTGTCCTTCGCATCCAATTGTCTACTATGATAAACTTCGAACATCCCTAAAATCAACATGCAGACGTCCTTATCGTGTTTTGGATCATTCGCACAAAAACTGGGTGTTGCTGGTGCAGCGCACCGATCGATCACCTCGTTCTGGTAGGACTACTGAGGAATCCCGTAACTGTACAGTTGGCTGGGGATTACACAGTCGCTACCTCAACCTCCCACTCATCACATCGTGTTGCGCAATTCCCGCAGTGTTCTGAGCTAGCTTACTATCTCCACCTCCACATGCAGGCAAACACAATCACCAGTCCTACAGCCCTCGTCCAAATCCAAGCACACACACGGTTACAACTAGGCACTCGGCAAATGGAAATCCTTCAAACCAATGAGATGCAAGTACAAATAGACACTGATGTGAGGGCGGTGCCACCTGACACGACATCGACAACCGCTACTGAATTCAGCATGCGCACAATTTCCATCAATAAATATCCAAAGCACTGATTTATCATTTCTTTATTAACTTTCAGGGTGATATTGTTCCTTGTTAATGAGTATCCATGCAATCGCGGTTTAGAGTTCCATTGCGTGGTTTCATTTGTCTGTTATGCCACTACTATCACTTAGATGAGCTGCGCGGGTTCATCATATTTTTAGCAATATAATATAACTTTTACAACTGTGCTCGAGACGATTTGATAAGCCATCAAACCGTGTTCACGGTAAACGACACCACTGGCTCGAAGCGTTCAATAAAAGTCTAAAAACCTGCCCTGAACCGAATGCATCGACTTACACATTAATGAATAGTTGTTTTAGAAGCCAGTTTGCTCGGTGAGCCCATACAGGTGTGTTTTAAAATTTAAGCCGGCAAAAGACAGTCGTATCTAATGAGGTAAAAGCATTATGTTCGTGGGATAAACTACGAAAGCCGGAAAGAGGCTTGTAAAGAAGCAGACCGCCGCGAAATGTAGGAGGTGAGAGCATTTTGGGTGGAAATGGGACTACCAAGCGCCGCCTCGATGAGGATGACTAATCGATTAACAACTTGGGTTAAGTTTCAGGAGTAACAGTTTCTCAAAGTGGTCATCGACCACGTGTCGAGTCATTATGAGATGAGCTTACACAGACGTTAGGCCGAAACGTATGGACTGCATAACGAAGTCATAAGTGAAATCATTGTCAGCTGAGCTGTATATGTGGACCTGTCTGGTCCGCAACCTGTAGATGAACTCGAGACGTTAGTAAAGCGGCTGCCACCATGCTTTTCGAAATTGATAATTTCTCTGCAGGTACCACAACAAATATAATTAATCATAGTAACACTGTGCCAATAAGTGCCAGCTCTCGACACTCAGTCCCAGACCTCACTCGTTCTGTGTTTCGACCTAGAACGAAAATTAATATAACCGCCTTCAACGTTCATACTCCAAAACAGATAGGTCAACAGGCTGCTCTCGCACGAACGTTAGACTCGCTGCATATCGATGTTTACCGTATCTCAGAGAGTAGAATCCACGACAGTAGTCAACGTATGGAATTAACAGCACCCTCACTCTCTACCCGATACTAGTTATACACTTCAGGTGGCTCCCCGACCGCCGTTGCCGGTCAGGCTGGAGTAGGTATAGTCCTCAGCACGACGGCCGCAGCCGCATTGATAGATCGGATTCCTGTTAATAGTAGACTTTGTGCCGTCGGCTTGGCAGGTTCTGTTAGGGTCAGTTCTAGACGGTAAACTGTCAGAAATCTTTTCGTTGTTTCTGCCTATGCTCCAACTGACTGTAGTGACGTCGGTGTCAACGACGACCTTTATTCGTATCTGGCCGCTCTCCTCCGGTCGACACGTGCTTCTGGTATAGTCGTTCTGGCCGTTCTGAATCCTTTTAAACCTGTGATGATCCCAATTGTTTGTACGCAAATTCGTGAGGGGTTTTGAACCGTTTTTCAACTATGCTGGACCAATGGTCCGTGATTCGATGATATGACTATAAACTGTTATATCGGTTTGCTTTCTTATATTAGTGAAACCCCTGTCACAGGGATATGTTATGGAGTTTCCGAAGTATAGATGTGTAACATATACGCTGTTCATAGGCCGTTAAGCAAAAGACCACGAGATCGTACCAGGTCAGAAAAAAACTCCACTGCGTATATCGAGAAAGGCTTATTCTGACCAAAACCATGTTCAATGAGAGGATTCCGCCTGCATGTGCATGAAGGACAATTAGACGCAGATTGGATTAAGTAACAATAACTTTTAATGCTTTGGATTGGTAGAGTAGGAAATACACTTAGTATTAAAGCCAACAGTAAGGTATGCGAGATCATAGCGACCAAAAACCTGTTAAATAATTGAAGATGAAAGCAAAAGCTGACAGAAAACTCTGAGAGAACAATGGTTAGAACGCGGCTAGTTGGGTGAATCAATGCGGACAGCCGTAGTGTGGCACTCACCGCTCAGCTCTCTGAAGATATGGCCAAACAAATCTCCGTCCACCGATTAGATAAACAGGATGGCGCAATCCCACACCTTAAAACCACGCAAAACAAATCCGGAATTTCAACAAAACAAGTGCATTTTTCCGAAATAACCGTTTTGGTACAAAAACTTTGTTGAACCATATTTACCACAAGTCGCATATCATTTTTTCAAGGATAAGGTCAAAAACCAAATACACGGATTACGCAACCCAACCGAAAATCTCTCGAGGATGACAACCATATAGCAAAGTCACGTTCTCGCGTAGTTTATCTTTCCACTGTAGTTACGCTTCCCAAGTGCCAACCAGCATATATATAAATATACTTAACACGTGAAAAACCACAAGGAGTGCAAAACCTGTCGCAACATGACAAGAAAGAGAATAATGCGAAAGGTGGAGACGGAAAAAGCGTAGAGGTAAAAAGAAAAATTCACAGCGATGTACACAGACTCACAACACCAGCGTCATTGACTTCTGTTGTTCGCCATATCAGGAAGCGTCCTCAACCAAAACTGTTCATTGTCCTTCAGACCCCAGCCGGGAAACCAGGAGTGTCTTACCGAAGGAAGTTTCAGAGTGAGTGTTTTCCTATCCCAAACCAAAGTCGTGCGCTGAACACCGGGCTGCTGCTTCCAGCCTAACCCACCAATCGAAAATGAGCGCGACGTAGCAGGCGGTGATCTGGCATTCTTAAGATGTAGCCAAGCCAACGGAGTTTGTGAGACGAGAGCAATATGTTCAATGGTAAACAGAGTTTATCCGTTTAGAAGACAAGTCGGAAAACTTCGTCACTGATGATATGGTAATCCCACCACACGCCGATGGTCAAAAACGGATGCCCTATGAACAGTGTCCTCGCGATGGGACTCGGTTTCGGAGCCGTACAATAGGACTGCTCTTACGATGGCATTATACATTCAGCCTTTCAAAGAAAGACTGACGTTATGCCAAAGTCATAGATGACGTAAGTTGGTAAACGGCATCTGAGCCTTTGCTATGCCATCTGTAATATTGTCAGACATACCACTAGCGCTGATACAGCTCCTAAGATACATAAAATTCGAACTTTTTTCCAAGTGCTCATCACCAAGGGTGAGAGCAAGAGCAGAGTTCCGCCAACCTTGCAACAGTACTTTCCAATGGGTAGGTGCAATGGTCATATCAAACTGACTAAATGAAGCCTCTAATCCACTGAAGACGTTTTTCTCTCCCTGGGAGTCCTCATAGATTAGGGCGATGTCGTCTGCATATCTTGTCTTTAAATCGAGTGTCTGAGAGCAGTTCCAAATCACCATCTCTGCAGTTTGTCAGTGCACCCTCTAGGATTTTGCCTACTGCAAAGTTGAACAGGAAAAGGGAAGCTGGACCACCTTGTCGCACCTCACTTGGGATATTAAGGATCAGTGATACACTGTCATAAGCCCTGACGCTGTCCGGGGTCTGACAGTAAACTGCCTTCAGGATGCTCACACACTTCTCAGGTACACCCTTACTCGATAGACAATCCCAGAGTTCACCTCCGTCAACCGAGTTGCAGGCCCATTTGATGTTCAAGAAGACAACTGCTGGCCTTGTATGTGAACGGCGGAGTTCAAGCATGTAGCGAAGCGTGAAGATATGACAAATGCAGCTACGACCAGGGCGAAACCCAGCTTGTCCCTCAAGGATACGTTTCTCGCGCGTTTCGCCTAGTTTACGAAGCACAATGGCTGCGAGAAACATTGACGCCATAAGAATCAGACTAATTCCTCTGCGATTTGCATAAGAAATGCCTTTTTGAAAATAGGGACGATGTTGGCCAGACCTCAATCGTTTAAACCAAACTCACTGATTCGGAGCTTCTGGAGCAGAGCCGTCAGCTGGACTGCCGTCTATGAGAACGTCGGGAGGAAGTTCGCCTGGGCTGAGTGAGTTGTGATGTTTCAGAAACTTGATCTCTAGACTTCCGTACTGACCAGTAATTCAAGCGTGTGGAGACAATGACAATTTAACAAACTGTAACGTTCTCACGCAATGCTCCATTCCCATTGTAGCTAGGCGTGAGCTGTCCCCATGCACTGTCTGCGCGCTCGTTTTTTTCGAGTTATTTGTTCGGTGCGTCCATCGGAATTCGAATAGTCTGGGTGTATTACGCTGTTACGTGTTTTATAGTAACCGATCAATAAAAGGTAGCAAACTGCAACCGCCTGAACTTGTTGCGCGCACTAAATCTCTGCAATCGGCTTTTCGATCAGTACTTCCGTTGTCGGAAAAATCTGCGGCAAACAAGATGTGACAAAATTCGAAAGATAATGACTTAAGTTTCGCAGACAATTAACAAAGGCTGTCATACGAAAGATCGGCTACAATTAGTTAGTTTTGCCCAATTAACTTGTGCAGTTTCAAGTACATGCATACACAGATGTTGCAATGTCGGACAGACGCTCAACGAAGGTGTCGCTCTTCACGCGATCTATATGACGACATGGGAAACTTGTCAACCTTATCTAGCAAGACAAGTAAGACTTTTAAAACCGAATTCGGGGGTCTTGTGACAATCCACTCTTTCAAAAAGCAATGTGCAGACGAACAGCAACTCCACAAACACACAAGGCATATGTCCTAAACAACGCCGACAGTTTTATACGGAAAACATCGCCCATTAGCACAAATAGTACGATCCGTTGTTTCTGCCTGAAGTTTTTTTCTCAAAAGGCAAGGAGACCACTTTGAGACTGACAAGAACGAGTATATGAGGCTCATCCCTTGATGCCAATACGCTGAAGGTGGTCCAGAAGTTTGTTCGCCCAGGTAGTTGAGTCAATTCTCAGGACTATCTGCGATCCGAATGCACACAGCCAAGGCCGATGTGGCCAACAGCCTCTGCTGCATATAGCGCAAGCATGGCATCAGTGTTACACCGAGCGACAAATGCACGACTGAGCAGTATGCACAGTCTTTCAACATGGCTACGAACCTGTGCTTGATTGTCAGTACTACCACCTAATACTGCCAGTTTAAAATCTAGGCGTCCTCTCATCACTTAGCACCAAATAAACAATGATACGGCTCGTCAATGCTAGCAAACAGTCAGCCCAGCATTCCGGCAAGTATGCTGGTCCCACTACCTAGGTTTCGGTGGCTCAAACACGTTTCACAAATATACATCCACTACGAACCACTTCGTGCGCTTTCACGCAATCTGGGTTGGGCTGAAAGCAGCAATCAGGCTAGGAAAATTAGATATTCTACGTCAATATGTGATTCTGTAGGGGTTTCAAGTTGGGCGTACAAGCCATCAAAAACCGTATAGAATCGAAGTCAAAAGAGCCGTTATGGTGAAACATCGTGTTTTTCCAACACCGTTTTAGGTTGCTCTTCAGTTTTTTGTTTCTATTTTTCATTTGGGATCAATATATTGTGATGAGCCCAGCGTAAATATACATTGGGCACATTTAAGACCTAAACAATGCAGAATGAATTTGTGTTTCCGACTGTGCATTTTGAGTATTGCAAAACACAAATACAGATATATAGTCTTTGTTCGGATTAGCCAGTAGACAGAAACGAGGACCGGACATAAGTGACTTTTGTTTGGACAGTCCACAAGTTAAGCTTACGGTCTGCAGACTAGGAATCGTTGCCATCAGCATATTGGGTCGAGTTGGATCAGATAGCATCAAACTAAGTTCAAGATAAGAAGAAAACCTAGGCCTTGGATGCAGTTAAGTTAATATTATGAAATGGAACAGACTGTAAACAGCACAGCCCACTTGTGATTGACGGCTAGATGTAGCTCCAAGGTTACGGACGATAAACAGTAACAAGAAAATGTGGCATTCCACTACTTCCATAAAAATTTTACCAACAACGCATAAATCTGGGAATATGGTGACTAGACAGATGAAAATGTTGACAAATTAATACTGTTTGCTTTTAAGGAACACAATATAAACCATTCAACATTATACGCAGATCTTTCAAATTAAGTAAGATACCCAAACTCATGCACAAAATCGACCATACTCTAGCACAGGATAGGATAATATTTAACACCCTGCAACCCTTGAGTTCGCTTACCGAAACTACATGTAGATTACTAACAAGGGAAACTAGACTGGATATCTGGAACACCGTCACGAAGAAAGGAGTTTCACAAGACAACACGTTACACATTTTACGCTTACACAGGATCAAAAGTAAACGGCACTCATCGATTTCTTTACAGCTTGGGCGTTCAGTGGAGGCGAACCGGTGGGTTAAAGGAACAGCATATCCGTCGAGAGGCTCGTTGCTAAAATGTGCAATCGGCTTTCACCAATTGTCACGATCACCTTACCAACTTCTTAGTGTGCACTTTCGAATGAAATTTTTTCTCCAGTTCTCAAGAAGGGCCTTTCCAAGCTTGCCACAGTGGGTGGCAACTAGTTGGTTTCCACAGCCTGAATAGTCTGATGTGTGCTGACCGATTGTATCTGCTTGTCAAAAAGAAATTCATGACCCACATGCCTTTTTGAAGACATTTTTGCTCGATGCGGAGACATACTGTTGTCCTCACCAGTTCTACGTTCGTTAGGTGGGGGAAAACTTCAGAAGAGTTGAATTTACCTGGTAAAAGCCCTACTTCTGGAATCAAGTAATCAACACCAGGGTGTTCAAATGTTGCAAACAACAGAGTAAGAATAAAACAGCATCCGCAAGGAAGTCACTCAACGGTTTTCATTCACTATTCAATACCTTACACATAGTCCGGTCAAACAACGGTCATCGAGCCGCATTTTCCAGTCTTTATCAATAAGCCATAGCACTCCCCGACCAGTGGCTGCTCGCCCTCTACTTCTCAAGCCAGTAGGTTATCTTTCGCCAGTGAACTGGAGACTGAACAAGGTCTACTGACTGATAAATGACAAACTGGAATTCTGACAATACACCCAAGATTAGGCATTCTTGGAACTTGAGAAAGTAAACCTGCCTGATCTTGCTACGAGCCTCCCGAGTGCTTACAGGCTAGTGCCACACGATGCGTAGGAATGAGTTCAAATAACAATGGTGAGACATCCCAACACGCCTGCCATCTTCCATCTTAAGTAGCCGTGTTTCGCAAGCGTAGTGTGAAAGAACCCTAATTGCGGTCATGTAAACGAATCGTCTGGATGAAACGGACGTTTTACGTTGAAGGTAGTGTAATTTAGTGGAGAATGCTCTGAGCTTAAAAATGTGTGCCCAAACGTCACTTCCCACACTCCGCCATTTATCACACAGTATACAGACTGGTCAACAACCTCCGCGCCTTTTAGCAACTTTTATCAACTTTTGCATAATTGCCTTAGCACTACTGCTAGACAAATGTGAATAAACTGCATATACCCTGTATTGATCTCCTAACAACATTTTCATGCCGAATTCGAGCCTTTAGAATAATTGTGACCTGAATATGTTAAAGTTTAAATATTAATCCGGACGACCGCGCAACACCTTTTAATAGAAAACGGTGGACGGTCTGGAGATCTTCTCGAGTCTCATGCCGAGATAGTTCGATGGTGCTGCCATACGTTCAGTCCAGTACGCGGGACTTTCAGCTGGTTGCCAAATTATGTCCAGTTTCTTACGACGTACGAGCCTCGAGGAAACCATCACGCTGTGATAAATGATGTGGGTGTTTTTATTTCAGTAGTATCCCAATGACACATCCAACGGGCAACCGTGTGTAAATCTTCAATGGCACGTGTAGATAAATATGTGAACGCGACAGCATGAGATGTGAGGAAGACCAGTGATTCACTCTAATTCGGTTCAGCTCACCAGACAAGAAGAGCAGGCGTTAATGGAAATCCAGGTTCTTGTACCTGAGATATTAGTTCTCATCAGGAGTAAAAGGACACCAGTACTTTGCATCAATTTGCAGTAGGGCACCCTCGACTGAATGAGTATGGGCTACTAAAGAAGGATGTTTGATTGATCAAACGAAATCAAGGCACAACGGGACCACCCATTAATGACATGACCCTTGGTTTGCAAACAGAATTGCTGCGTGCATTGAATACCGCCGTAATTGCAATATCAGATTCCAAACTGACGTAAAGTTGATACACAAAGCGGTCCTCAAGAGAGACAACCTCTTTGCAAGGCTCATTGACGTGACTCTCCAAAATGTTTACTATTGAAATAAATAGGGACAAACTTTCTATAAAAACCAGGGCAACACAAAGGCCATCCTGTTTGTTAAATCTCAGCGATTAAGATACGAGTTGGAGGCTGGAGGCCCAAAACACTCATATTCACCCAGTTTGTCAAACGAGTATCTGTCGATGGCAAAGATAGACATTGGAAACAAGGCTCGAGGCCGATCTTATGAATTACAGTAAGTACCAAGAAGGGAGAAAGATTACGAATCTAACAATAATTTAAGTACACGGGAATCTAACCAGGCTTTAGGCCAATCTTTAAAGAACTTCCAAGAACATCAGAAGGAAGACCACCCCAGTGGTTGGTAAACCTAAAGAAAGTGTCTGGGGAAGGTCCGGGAGGGAAGCTTGTAAAACTTGTTATGAACCCGTCGACCGCTATCAGTAATTACCATGGAAAACACTGTTATACAAGACCAACGTTAAGGAACGGTGAGAATTAGGTCATCATGCAATTGCCGAAAGGTGAACGGATGGAGATCAGGAATTTGAAGTCCAGACTTGTTCTTGTATTATATACAGGACTAGCTGGTTAGCCACGCGCTGGTGAGCTTCTCTTTCCTCACTCCATTACGTACGATTTCATTGGCGAACACAAGCAGTGGTCTTATATAAACCCCGTGAAGTGCTTGAGGCGCTTTTTTGTCTATAGGTGAAAAGGTCTGTTTGATCATCTCAAGAGTGGCAAACTCCTTTACGAAGCCACCATGTAGTACTCAGCGATGTCCAGATGCCTAGACCTCTCATTATATAGATTTTCCTGGCATCTACTGTGATCAGCACACTGTAAAGCACGAAAGGATTTTCAGTCCCCATCGAGTGACTTACTTGCACAGTTGCTGTCATTTGGAGTGTAGAAATATTTTCCGAAAGTCGTTGATGTGAATTAAAAAGTATGGGGGAACAAAGACTGCCCTCTGAGGAACCCTTTGCGAAATCAGGAGATATGAAAGGTCTGACCTAGTTTAAACTTCAGATCTATTATCAAGATAAGAGGTGGTTCAGCGGAGAACCTCACTTTAGATGCAATCAGCCTCCAACTCGCGTCTAACGGGGTCATGTAACATAAGGTCAAAAGTCTTGGTGGAATGGAAAACGAGACGAGACCATTGTCTTCAGCTCCCAACAGCCTATCCAAGGAGATGGGCATATGTGTTGATCATCTGTGGTGAAAACCGTGCCAGGTAGAAAACCATCCATCAAAAAGCTGGTTGGTCCATAACTGGCAAGGCTGTGTCGATCGTCCATCTCGAAGATAGGTGTGACGGAGACTCCTACCAAACATTTGAGAGTGTCAACCCGGGGTGTTTATCAGTGCGGTTTATGGGAGAGTTCTATCAAACTAGAAGCTGTTTCTATGGTGATATTAGTATAAACCTTAGTTAGACTAATGGTGTTATATGAGTCGAATTTGAACATAACAACCGTAGTTTGCCGTTTTGATTGCAAGTGCCAATAGTATTTAACACATACTTATCAACAGACTGCGCAGCTGCAATGCGGCTACCAAGACGAAATCAAAAAAAGCCAACAAGACATCCAACAGCAATTAAAGAAGGAACGAAGAAAGACGATTCAATCTGGATGGTATGTAGACAGATGCATACGCGACAATGAAGGAAATTTGCACTGAGCTAAAAGCTGAATGCTAGTGGTATCCACAACCCTTTATTCACCATACGATCGTTTGGAAGGCAAAAACGAAGAATCTAACTGTAACAAAGTCTAATCGAAAAGGGACCAATTGACATTTAAGGGGCTTATACATTGAGACATTTGCCGGCAGTAAGTGTTAGACAATCTTGCTTCAAGAACGACATGATGTCAGTTCACTTTGATTATCGGGTTTGTTCGCCGACGTTGTTGATGAAAAGATGGACGGGTTGCAAAACGTGATATACACCCAAAAATATTTTCCACACTGATCAAATAGCGTTCCTTTATTGCGCACCAGACTCTTAAACAGTCCAAGGTCTACTAAACGAAGGATATGAAACATGCACAGTCCACGTACAGCCAGTGTCTATGAGAATTACCGTAATAACTCATGCTGGGTAGAACATTAGAGGAACGTCTAACTGCTGTGGAAATTCGAAAACAGGTGTCACCAGCCCCGAAAGAGATGCGAAACACTAATAAGAAGTTTTAGTATATGTTTCACAGCGCAACAGCTATGGTTGTTGCGTTATTGTTAAACCATCACCTAAGGGGGGAAGGTAATACAACAGCTTTCATAAACACATGAAACTCGCATCGATAACGCGAGTAAGTTGTATTCAAAATAATAATAAAAATATTAAAAAAACAAACAACACACTTAAGCTTTCGTATGCTGAGTAAAAAGCCCAGAAATAAGAATATTCTAGTATCACACTAAGACGGTCGAACGTCTTTTGAGTGTTTTACGTGAGACGCCCAACAATTTTACCGGTGTTCACATTGCACCGGTTAGACCTGGTTGGTTAAAAACTACGTTGACTTAATTTCTAAGAGCCCCGATTAGCGAACACGTCTTATTTTCTAGCTATATCCCAAAGAAATCACGCCTTCGCACATGGCTATCAACGTAGTTTTTAACAAACCAGGTCTAAGCGGTGCAATGTGAACACCGGTAAAATTGTTGGGCGTCTCACGTAAAACACTCAAAAGACGTTCGACGGCGTAGGATTATTGCACATGGTCCTGAGTGGTTCTTAGGACATAGGGTTACATCACAAAATCCATAGTACGGTTTTTCTGAGCACCCAATACGTTTATCCAAGGATCTTAAGTATTTTTCGAGACGGTTCGAAATGAACTACGTCACTGATTGCTGTCTGTAACATTTCGTGAGGTGTCCTCTAAAAACATCAAATGTGGTCGGGCTTATTACGGAAGCGTTTCTCAGTTTCATAAAAGTTACGAACTTTTAAGAATGTACAAGGGTATAGCCCGTAGCTTGGGCAGTACGAAAGAAGTATCACATAATACCCGTTACAGTGTACCTGACGTTGTATGGCTTATATATTTTACTACGGCCATGTGCCCCGACCATGTAACTGTAGCCAACATCGTCGATAAGCGCTTGTCCCGAAACGACGTTTAAGGAAATTTTTCTCATTTGTCCGTCTTTCGAGTGTATTTCAAGTGCTCAGTCAAGACCCCAAAAGACACTCAGAAGACCGTCGTGCTACCTGGGTAATGAGACCGGAAGAATATACTTTCTATTAGTGGAAACAGTTGTACAGCGATAATGTTTGGTAGTCATGAAATATTTAAACATTCTAACTGACGAAAATTGCAAGGCTGCGTACATCCATGCTTTTGGGCACGCTAGCTTAAAATACAATGCTCTTGTACCTATCAATTTGTTGGATAACCGGCCATACGAAAACTCTACCACCTGGAATCAACAGGGGACGGCGATAACAGCAACCTATTAAGATGCAGTGAATAAGTAAAAATAGCGATTAAAAATACCAACCTGAAACAACCATGGCCTCGTTAGGTCCACAGGTGTTGAATCCCCAAGGCATCCTGGTGAACACCCAAAAAAGAACAATGCCGGAGGTCTCGGTGGGACCAGCTCTTTTCCGATTGGCCATTAAAGGTCAGTCAATTACACGCGTTACTGGTGTAGCGTTCTATACAGCACTTTGTATTCTATAATTCTTATTGTTCACTCTTTTCGCCCTTATCTGACTCACCTGTACAGTCCATGTTTAAATCGAGTTGATCGATTGATTCGATAATCAATAATTCAAAATCTACTTCCGAGGCCGTTCTGTGTCGCTCGCGTACAGATTTCGAGAAGGTTAAATACTAACGGAACCAACCATCTGTTCTCGGCGGAAATATCTTGGGAGTAACATTACGGATCGTTTCCGTCGGATATTTTATTCTGTGTAGTGGGATTTCTAAACTAACAAACCTTCACGAACTACTGTGAGTCATTTCATTTTGTTTTTCACCATATTTTGGCCCCGCGTTCATGCTCGAGTAATTTGACACTGTTTAGGCTCACTACACTGGTGTAACGCCCAACAGAAACCAGCAAGCGCGCAAAGATTGAATTTGAGTTGTGTAACGGGGTGTGCTGCTGTGTTGTCGGTGCCGTTTTAACTTTCGTTTGTGTAAGTCGTGTGCATGGCTTGCTTGGCCTTTGGCTCACGCTTGTTCATGTTGTTTCCCTTTACAGGACTTTTGTTGGACCCCTTACTTCGGAAGTGCGCTGTTCCCTGATGCCTCCGCATTGCCCC
This sequence comes from Paragonimus westermani, assembly GCA_008508345.1. Classification (NCBI taxonomy): domain Eukaryota; kingdom Metazoa; phylum Platyhelminthes; class Trematoda; order Plagiorchiida; family Troglotrematidae; genus Paragonimus; species Paragonimus westermani. The sequence goes on along the minus strand of QNGE01000810.1, from coordinate 7,002 downwards.
GAATTCGGTCCACGAACAATCTGAACGGAAGCGGCTGACCTGTATGTTACACTGGGTCGCATCATGATTCAGCGATTCAGCGATCGATACACGGGTTCGAGACAGAGGAGTAGGATGCTCGGATTCAGTTGCTTTTTCTTACTCGGTGTCCAGTAAGCGCCCGTTGATTTAAAATGCAACCAATGGAAATAGGGTGTAGCACAGCTCGGGGATTACACCAACTGCTAATAGTAAAGTAAGATTACTCGCGTACTGAGGTTTCGAATAAATGAGAACCAAGAAGCGTATTAGAGTGACCGCACGATTCGCAAGGACAGACGGACATGGAAACTTGCATTTTCGGGCTACCCGGTTACACCACGGCATCTGTTGACTTGATCACTGATAACAGATGGCTTGTGTTGGGCTATTAGGAACTGTAATGATAATAAGCTGCCATGAAAAGAATGACAAGGTTCATTTCGGTTAAGTTTCTCGTACGAAGAGGCTTGAGCCTGAATTTCTCCACTTTCTTTCACCAGTGAGATTTTGAAGTCGCCCACTGCCATAAAGATGAGAGAAGGAATTCCATGGGTAGTCAGAAGGACTAACGGGTATACGGATGAGAAGTTCAATCCGTCTGCGCCGTCGGAACACAAACTTACGATCACTGCCTACACAGGTTTATTCTCCAATGAGGCAAAGGGTAAGTGCGAGAATAAAATGGTTCGATTTCCAGAACATATATTTTCAAGTACTGAGACCAATTTGAAAATGGAGGAGAAAGCGAATGAAGTGGAAAAGGTGATAACGGAAAGTAAATATGAAAAACAGGATGGAAGGTTCGCAACAACAACTTCAAAATAGATCAGAGTGAACCATAGTTCAGTGCGCAGGTGCACTTTTTGGCAATTCATTGATTCGTACACGGGTTCGAGGCTGGGGGGCCAAACTACCCGGATCCAGTCAGTTCGTATCAACGTCCGGCGGTATTCTGTTGACCTGAAAGAGTCATTGAAAACAGGGTATAACACTCTTCTTGGGAGTTATAGAGAGAACCAAGTATAGGGTAAGATAATAATTTAGCAGAAGAGAATAAATTAATAATCTAACGGTTCATCGAGTAGGTGGGACTCCAATAACACTAAGAGACGGCCCATGGAACAACAGCAAAACCACCTCTCGTGAGAGGTCCTCCCACTAGCTGATAACTCTATAAGAGAACTGTTGTCTAAGAAAGGTCTAAGGTAGAAGCTCACAAAGCTTCTTGTCGTGAACTATTCGAAGGTTATAACTTACCAGGATGAAGAATTGATGCACGAGTTCTGTGCTAAAGAGAAAGTGAATGAAAATTAGGGCGCCACGGATTCTTCGAAACTCAACTGGATGAAAATCGAGAATTTCAAAGCGTGATTCGTAGGAAAGATGACGTAGGCTAGTGAACATTTTGGTGGCCACTCGCTGGAGACGTTCATTGGCGAGAATGTCCTTATTCAAACCGGTGTGGACGAATTAATTGGCATATTCCAGCAGTGATCTTATGTAGACTACGTGGAGCGTGTGAAAGGCGTTCTGGTCAATGCTGGGGAAGGCGACTTTCATCATCCCAAGAGTCATAAAAACCTAATTCGCAGCCAGATGGTGGTGATGAGAGGAAGAAAAATCAGACAACAGCCAAATCCCTAGGTATTTATTGAGGTCAACTTTCGCGTTATTCGTTACACTTTGCGCATTGTGTATCACGAATAGGTTCCGGAGTCTCATCCGAGTAACATGTGCGCACATTTGCTGTCGTTTAAAAACAGGCTCCAGTCATATAACCAGCACTTAATACGGACAAGGTCGATCTGCAATGCAATGGGGTCACATGCACTCCAAATTTCTGAGTGATTAGCATAAAAAAAGACGTGGCTAGAGATCATCTCGGGGAGATCACTGATGTAGAACAGAACTAACAACGAACCATGTACGGATCCATGAGGGAATCCCACAAAGACAGGGGAAAGGGACCAAAGCCGAACCGGTTTTTACATTGGAAGCCAGGTTATCAAGAATGTAAGTAATCTATCGAAGGACCTCTCTTTGGATCTTATAAGCTGCTAGGTTATGTGCAAGAGGACCGTGTGGGACACGGTCGAAAGCTTCGGCGAAGTCGAAGAAGATAGCATTCGAGATACGACCATTGTCTTTGGCCTTCGTTAAGCCATCCATGAAGATTAACATATTGGTTATGCCTGACCGATCGGGAAGAAAGCCATGCTGAGTCGGAGAGAAAAGGTTATTTGAGAAGAAATGTTTAAGGATGGCGCGTTTTATCAGATCCCCCATTATTTTGCATGGGATGCTGGTAAGACTGACCGGTCGATAGCTAGCAGGAGAGTGACGATCGCTTGCTTTAAATATAGGTGTGACAGTAGCCTCTTTCCATGCCTCCGGAAGAGCGCCGGTCCAAAGTGTGTTTAAACAGATTATGAATGCGCATCGCTAAACCGAGGGCCGCTTCTTTGAGGATACGTGAACGAATCGCGTCTGGTCCCATTGCACTACAAGGATTTATCATAAACATGTGATCCTAAACGTCGAGCACAGAGAAGTCAACTGTCAGGTGTGGGTATTGGAAGTTTCACCCAGGGAGAATCGGATGCCAGATTGGCGAAACCACACTGCAGACTGCAGACTAGTATTCACTGAACACCTCAGTGACCACTTGGGGGTTGGATGATGTTTCTCCGTCGGGAAGCCGCAGAGAAATCGCTGAGGACACGGTTTTCCTCCGGCAACGTAGTGAAGTAGCGTCCCTCGGGTTTAATCAACCAGTATTGGACGCAACGTGAATATGAGCAACTGAGAGAGACCCAACATCTCTTGGACTATAATAATAATATATATTTCTCAACGCATATGTGAGAAGCACGCTTTGTTGTGCGCGATCACTGTAGATATTTACAAACAATACAAAATCGAATAATTAAACAGTAGCACAAACGTGAAGTTTGTTGCAAGAAGTACGTGGTCAAAGAGAAAATGACTGTAGTTTGTGAAACTTTGACGCCCGCAACAGAGAAAGAGATAGTGCGCTCACTCCACAGATTTAGTCTAAAAAATGGGATGTTACACTAACTCACTGTTTACAAGGTTGTGGGACGGACGTGTAACGCGCAACCGAAACCATCGAGCGCGCACGGATTGAATTTGAGTTGTGTAACGGGACGTGCTGCTGTGTTGTTGATGCCGTTTTAGCTTTCGTTTGTGTAAGTCGTGTGCATGGCTTACTGGGCCTTCGGCTAATGTTTGTTCGTATTGTTTCTCTTTTCAGAACTGTCGTTCGAACCCCTGCTTCGGAAGAGTGCCGTCCCCTGGTGCGTCCACGTTGCCTGAAGGTTGGTCCGCGTAGTCACGGGCATCCAGAGTAGAGTCGGCTGGCCTGCATGTTACAGACGATTTTTCAAATATTTCAAGGTCACTCCGGGAGGATGTCCGAACGCACCTTCGGAATTTTTTGCTGTTAGAGGATGAAATTGGCGTCTGAAAATTGTGAAGATAAATCGGCTATGGCGAGGCATGGCGGAAAATCTCAAAATCAAACGAACGAATGGGCAGATTCCAACGAAGCATTTCGTCGATTGCTCGAATACGTCACAAAGTTGAACATCTCGTGAACCGTTCAGCTTAGACGAAGTTCCGTGCGTCCATTCGTCGTAGAAAAATTTCGTCCCTCAATGAATAGTATGGGAATCGGAAGGTAGAATGTAATTCTACACGTTAGATGAGGAAAATTGGGGTTAAAGCATTTACTATGACAGACAATATATATGGGGAATTTTTGACGAAGAACTCGTCCGATATTATTAGTTTTGCTATGATTATTGGAATATATAACCCTATTTACTGTTTGCTGTGGTATTTTGCTATGCACTCGAGATTTATCCGGGTAAATGGAGAATTGAGTCGACGGTTTGGAGGGCCGCATGAAATGCGCGTGACAACTAAAGCTCAAATGACATCGTTCTGTTGGACTTATTATTAAGCACCGAGTTCACATTTCATAGCAATTTGTGTATCGCATATACATGAGTAAACACATCATCAAAATAATGTTGGGTGTCAAAGGGTTTGGTGAGCGCACAGAAGACCAAGTGCTAAATGATCTTGTGAGTAAACCATATAACAAACCGTTTCAAGCGGGCTGTTCTCGAGGGGCGTTGGACAGCGGAGTGGTTATCTACGTATTACGCATCTGACGGCCAAATGTTTCTCGGACCACACTCAAAAAGATCATCAGGTGAAACAGAGAGTTTGAAGGTGGATATCGTGTTTGTTAGCGTAAGATAGCTGTCCAAACCCTTTTTAAAACATTGAATGTTGTCACTGGCTCCGACTTCAATTGGGAGTTTATTCCAAATGTAGGAATACTTTACGAGGAAGAAGTTCGCACGTATATTCTTCCGGGATATCGGGGTTGGCAAGGTGGAACCATTATTTCTTAGTCTATATGGATGACTGTGTTGTGAGACGACGGTAATCGCTGTAGTGATCACATCCGAATGTATGAGTTTATACAGCAGCGTCAAGTTCAACTTTAGTCTACGCAGCCAAAGTGGATCAATGCCGAGTTTTTCACAACGTTGTCTATAGGTGAGCGAAGAGGAATATCCTGATAAGCCTTTGGTAAACGATCGTTGCAGATTTTCTAACACAATCCTGTCGGACTTTCGTAGGTGGCAGTAAATGAAGGTGCAATACTCGAGTTCAGGCCGAGCACACATTTTGTAGAGCGTCAGCTTCGCAGCTGGTAGACTGAACGTCTTTTTGACAGACCCTATTGTTCTTCTAGTTTTTGCTATCTGGAAGCATACTTGTTCAGAGAAATTGGAGGAGTTTGAGTAGCGTATTTCTAGATATCTGACCGAAGTGGCTGTATCAATATTACAACCATCTAGTGAGATGGAGCCATGGGGTAATTTACAACCATAAGTGAGGATGTTTGATTTGTCTGCTGAGAACGACATCAGCCATGTTCTGCACCGCAACTGCAACGACCCTAGGTCCTGTCGCATATTTTGTAGACAGAAATTTATACTACTGCCCTGGCGGAATGTGTAAACGATTTTGCTATCGTCAGCAAACAGAAAGGGCTTACCATGTGCAATAACGTCGCACAGATCCTTTATGTACATTAAGAAGAGCAACGGACCCTGAACGCTTCCTTGGACCACCCCACTAGTCACTGGTTTTGGTGTTGAATAGTGCTCTTCTATTTTGGCTGTTTGAGTTCGACCTTCAAGGTATGAGGACAGCCAGCTATACAAGGGATCTTGTACGTCAGAAGATGCTATTTTGATCAAGAGGAGTTTATGAGGCACACGATCAAAAGCCTTTTGCATGTCCCAGAGTATGATAATTACCGCACTTCCTTCATCGACGGACGTCGCTATATGGTTTAAGAATTCCAGCTGACATGTCATACAAGAGCTTTTGTAAGGAAACCGTGCTGTGAAGGGTTTATAAGGTTTTGTGTCCTTGAGATATCGACTATGTGCACCTTTAGTATCCTTTCAAACATTCTCGAGCAGATTGACGTGTGGTTGATGGGACGATAGTTACTAACGTCCTGCTTCGGATCACTCTTATGACGATGCATAATGATTGAGGTTTTCCACTGAGGGGGGAAGGTGCTGAATAGAACTGATAGGTTGAACAAATTGAGTAGGAGGATGGGTATATCCTCACCCGCCTGCTTGACGACCATTGGTGGGATACCATCTGGTCCAGGATGGATTGAGGGCCTAATGCTAGCTAACTGTGAACGAACACTTCGAACATCGATTAGAACATTTATCGAAACTTCATCTGATTTTGATGGGATATTAGCAGGTAATGAGGTGCTTTCTACGCTAAACGAGGCAGCGAAGTGTGAGTTGAAGAGTTCGCACATCGCTACAGGGTCATCGACAACCGTTTTGTCTTTGAAAGTGATAGTTCTTATAGCAGGGTCCCTCATGGAATTTCTCAGTCTCATCAGTTGCACTAGTTTTGTGCATCGTTGCTCACTACTGAGTGCGAGTTTCTCTTCGTTTATTTGACGGAGTTGCGTCTGACGTTCTATGTGTCCGAACATTTTGCTTATTTGCATCATCAGGGAAAAGTCTGGTGTTCTTCCGTACCTCGACTTAAGCATTTTCAGTTTGTCGGTCTCTTTCGCAATAAGGATTTTACCTTGTACAAACGAGCCGACACGTTTTGATTTAATGGGGGCAGATCATAGATTAAGGAGAGATCTATTCGCTTTCATGCAAGTTAGAAATTGGCGGAGGTTTTACAAAGCGGTCACTGGAATTAAAACATACGTGTCGTTTTTGACAAAACAATGAAAACGCTAATAGGGTGGCAAACAGTTCACGGGTAAATAGACAAGTATTATCCGTCAAAGACTGTTGAAGAATAGCATGCCTAATAATTCCACTTCTCATGCACAGGTGTGAGAGGGAGAGGAAGAATAAAAACTGCACATTTTAGTGGATCGGCATATAACTTCCAAATCTAGACAGCTGCACGAAAGATACGGTTAATATTGGCCGGCGATGGCGTTTCAGGAATTCCATAAAGGATATGCGTACGAATTCACTCTTCCACCCGAATACCAGCGAAAATCGAGAAATTGTTCGAATTTTGCCCATATGTTTAAGCTGGAAACGTCGTACTTGTATGCTGTCAGGTATGCTATGTTCTTGTTGAAATACGATGTCAAGACCTTGTAGCGGCCTGAACATTTCACTGGTCTGCCTGCGGTATGGTATGGAAAATAGTCCCAAAACTCATAGTTGCATATTGTACCTAGGCTATTAAGAAGGCTCACATGCTGTATGTTGTCCGACTGTTTGTCCGCATGTTCTGTGACTATGGAGGGAACCAGCAACACGCACATATCACATTCTTTCAGCCTACTCGTTCGTCGATATTTCCAAAACGATGCAAAGCTGCGTCATTATGTAGCGAGAAGGCGTCCAATAAAGCACAATCTTT
>QNGE01000809.1:194852-213525 GCA_008508345.1 Paragonimus westermani | reverse complement strand
ATCTGTTTTCCTACGGAGCTCAGTAGCGTCAAACGGAAATCTAATCTCGCACAATAACGACGACGCAATGTTCCAATTCACGAAAAACGATGTAGAAGGCACATAAACATTCATACGTTATATTAAGCGCAATTTTTACAGCAACATCTGTATAACTTTAACCAGTACGTAATTAAAATCACAGTGCAAAAATGTCGGTAACGAGATCGTCAGCTTCTTTCGATGCACGCAATCTGGCCTTCTGAATCTACCTTTGAATGGTTCCCTTGACATCTGCGTGCGATACGCCGGGGTAAGCCTTCTTCATGATGGATTCTACATTTAACAAGCGATTAGTTTCGGTGATCGAACATACCAACGATGGCTGCGGCCAACGGTGAGGAGGCAATAGAGACGCGATTGTTCACTCCTTTCCAGTTTATCGTTTTCGCCACTTCATCCGTCAGTAATGTTCTCATAACATATGTGAACTATATAGCTCACATAGTCAGTTTCACGTTCTCCCGTTTGCCACACGATTCCGCTCTTCATTCATGGTTTCACTGATACTTCTTGCGCAAGAAAACATCCCACCCCGCCCGGAAACTTAAAATTCCGCAATGGTTGGGCATATCGCGAGCTCCTCGAAATTCTTAGGAATATGAGCGAAAAATGACTTCTGGTCGCGAGGTCCATGCGTTTCCCGTGAAAGTACATGCGTTCTAACCTCCCCGCCATCATGGAAGAATCTTCTGCAGATTACTCCGGGACTATCTACATGCAATAATGATCACATTCTTCGCTAGTACATCCCTTCAATCTACCAAGCACCTCTTTTTTGGCAAGACCTTGAGCATTAGGCCAGTGATCACCATGTGGAGTTCCAATTGATGTAACAAATCAACTATTTTATCGAATTTCGCAGATCCCATGTACTATCGTCTCAGAACTATGTAGCTCAAAGTTTTCTGCATAAACGTGAATTTTCCCTGCATATGACGTCTGTTTTTCTGCTTTGTTGCTCTCCTCACATAGCCGACTCGTTGTACAATTTTCAAATTTGACGTTCAAATGTGTATATGCTTGAAAATCTGTATGTTGATCACGCCCTCCTGAGCGTGTTTCTCAAAAATGCGTTGAGAAGTGTACCATTGTTATTATAATTATTGTTGTTACTATAACACAACGTTAAGAGCAGGTTGTAACATTCTAGGTTTCAACCACGTAGGTCAGCGCTCCCAAACTGTTCAACTTCAGTCGTTCTGAATCTGGTGCGGATATTTTGATTGTCTGTACAGGTTTTCTGTTAAAATTCGTGTATGTATTTTGTGGTCTTTCACCAAACCCCCCTTCACCACAGTTATGTTGCTTTCTTTAGAGTTCAGAGGGGCTATGGTCGATCAATTACAGACAACGCAACGAGTAGACGAGAAATATATTGTCGACACCTAAAATCGACAAGAGCGAGCAACGAGCGAGATAAAACGTTAACACAGCCAAACGCCACGCGAGCAGGCACCGGAGCAGAAACGCTCGTGTGCCCGGGTGGCCTGCCGGTAACCACACTCTTTCAAACAAACGTTTAAGCGCACACAAAATGTGGGCGAGGAGAGGTAGTACAAATGCTAACTGTAACTACAACGCAGTTAGCCATAAACGAATATGGTCGCTACATTTCCTCCGAACGTCTCCGGAGGAACTCCACTTGTTGTTGGTTCTATACGTCGGTCTCATGCGTGATGCAATAGACAAGTGTAATATGGTTAGTGAGGTTATCAGGGATAAGGATCACCGAACCAACTAGTCACTCAGTAGCCAACCTTATGCTTTGTTTGTTTAAGTAGAAAAGCATCTGGATCAGCATACCATCAGAAAATCCGTCATCTTGTTGTTTATCTATGTCGTGGAAGAGTGGATCGAATGCCGCGTTCGCCATATCCACACTGGACCCGGAAAATGGAACAAAGAAGGCTAGGTTCCCGAGTGTCCGCCGTCAATTGGCCGAGTGTGTTCGCGGAATTAAGGACAACTGGTGGCGGAAACAGGGCGAGTGCATGCAGGGTTTCGCAGACCGTCGGCAACACGAAGATTTCTACGATTCGCTTGAAGCGACCTTCGGTCCATCCATCCAGTCTACTAAAACACTGGTAGACGTGGACACCGGCTATTCTTGCAGCCATCCAGAGAACACCATGAGAATATGACGCAAAATATTCGGCAGTCTGCTAAACCGCCCTACTACAATTGATTGACTGGCTGTGGATAGACTGCCGCAACAGGACGTCAAATCTTCGCTTGTTCTCGTCCCAGATTTGCTGGAGTTGAAGAAGGCGACTGGTCAGCTGCGCAACGGGAAGGCTGCAAGCGAGGATGGGCTGCCGGGTGAGATCCTGAAGAATGACCGGCCGGCGTTGGAACGCGCTCTGCTCCAGCTGGTTCACTTAATTCAGGAGCACGAGGCGATGCCGCAAGGCTTCAAGGACGCACTTATCGTCTTTTGTTCAAAGGCAAGGGTAGCAAGCAATGCGCTGGCAGCTACTCGGGTATCAGCCTGTTGAGCTGCGCAGGTAAGGTACTTGCCAGAATCATCCTGAACCCATCGAGTGCGACCGTTTTGAAAGAGAATGTTCTCGAGGAGCAGTGTGGATTCCGGGCGAGTCAAAGTACGATCGACCTGGTATTTGCTGCTCGACGTCTTCAGAATTGTCGGGAACGGAGTTAGCCACTGTATGCTCTGTTCGTGGACTTCACCAAGGCGTTCGACTCCGTGAGCCGCGAGGCTCTGTGGAAGGTACTTGGTAGGTTTTGACGTCCAGGTAAGTTCGTCAATATGGTTAGATTGTTGCATGTGGGCATGATGGCGAAAGTACGATCGTGTGGATCGACCTCTGATGATTTTGACATCGTCACCGGCGTGAATCAAGGTTGTGTTCTATCCCCAGCCCTATTTAGTTTATATTTGACTGCCATGATAACAGTTGCTTTTTAGAACCATGGAGAGGATGGTGTTGATGTCGAATACCGCACAAACGGGCGGCTGTTGAGTATCCGACGTTTCGGCGCCCCAACCAGGCTACAGACTTCAAGGGTGTGTATGCTTCTGTTCGCAGATGAAAGCACACTGCTAGCACACAGTGAAGAAGAGCTGCAACGTCTGACTACAGGCTTCGTGTCGGCGGCATCAAAGTTTGGATTGGACATAAACACAGATAAGACGTTTACGTTTTTTCAGCCTTCTCCTGGTAGAGGTGCTGCTCGTGTACCTCCACCCTAAATTCGCATCGCTGGAGACACTGTGAATGGCTGCGGGGATTTTTGCTACTTGGGTAGCAACTTGTCGACAGATTTGTCCATAAAATACGAGCTGAAACCGCGTGTGGCGAAGGCCAGTGCTGCTTCGTACGTCTTGAAAAGCATGTCCGAAAGAATCAGCCTGAAGACGGCCACGAAGCTGTGTGTTTACCGTTCAATGGTGCTGTCTATTCTGCTGTACGGTAGTGAGACGTGGACATTTTATCAGCAGAACGTGAGCTATTTGAGCCGCTACCATATTCAGTGTCTCAGGCGCATCTTGGGTATTCGTTGGTCGGACATGATTCCAAACACTGAGGTACTGCGGCGAGCGGGCATGGACGGGATGAAAGCCATGATGATGCTGAATCAGCTGCGTTGGCTCGGTCACGTCCGTCGGATGGGCGATGACCGTATCCCGAAGCAGTTACTGTACGGACAAGTGGAGTCAGGTAAGCGTAATCCCGGTGGCCAGAAGCGGAGGTACCAGGATGTTGTGCAGGTAAGTCTTTCACGTTGTAACATTGATTTTAGATGTTGGGAAGATTTGGCGTTGAACCGGACGGCCTGGAGGAATACGGTTCGGGCGGGCGTCCGAGCGTTCAACGAGCAATTATTGCGTGGTCGCGAGCGGAAGCGTGCGGTACGCAAAGGAACCATCGGTGCCATAGGTCGCGGTGACGTGACTATATGGCATTGCGATGTGTGCGGCCGCAAATGCGCTGGCCGTTTGGGGTTAGTAGGCTACCAACGTACTCATGGTACACCGTCGGCGAAGAGACGACGAGTACGTTAGGCCTCGGTCAGGTAGGCCATATCAGTGTATTCATTATACTTCTGTTAATGACTGCGTCCACCAATATCCTGTTTGTTAACAATTAATCCGCTCTACTTTTCAGAAACCTGAGTGTCTGTGGTCTTTTAACCATTTTTTCTTCGGGTTTGTTGGCGTATTGTACGTTGAATGATATGCCCGGCTTTTCATAATTCAATGAGAATTTCGTTTTTCATTCTTATCGTCTCTGGGATGCATTAACGTGCACTTGTACACTGCAAGGATTCTTGTATTCCACTTCAGTAGTCTTTCTTTCTAGTTTAGATCTCGTTATTACAGTCTCTCTCTGTTTAATTTCCGAGAGATAAGAGTTTCATTATTAGCCAATCAACTGGCTAACCAGCATTGGCCGGCTGGACAGAAAGGCCCCATTTGCACAACTCCCTGTCTTATTCCTTCGGGTTTACATTAGATATGTGGTGTTTGGGTGGAATCGCAATTGGTGCAGCGCAAGCCACTTGCAGTGATGAATGAGCGCAGGCGTCCTTTGGCTTCGGTCACTGTGACAGGCCAATCCGAGTCGGATGCCGCCAACCGTATAGCGGTGGATCAGGTCAAATCTCTGCTGACAGCCCCTGTGCCTGATGAAGGGGACTCTACTGAAACAGCCATGAAACATGTTTTCTCGCGAGCCGCACCATGAGCACCAAATCAGGGCATTGCAAAGTCTTGGTGATCGAAAGTTGTGTCACGGGTCACTTTGATTCACGCTAGTTAATGTTCCGGGGAATTCGAAGAGAACAACGGTCATGAGTGCAGTTGCTTCTGTATCAACCGTCCATCAGCTAAGTGGCCCCAAAGGATTCTTGTTGTATCACATTTTTCTTTAGAATCCATGTTGGTGAGTGTTCACCCACTACTGGACACAGCGTTTGCCATCAAGCAATCAGTAGAACCGCAGAAGCAATCCCTTTGGATCTGATACGGTTGAAGTGTATCACAGAAAGTACTGCCGCAGGATGAAAGCCATTCTGGAATGATTTTCAACAGTTAATAAGCGAAGGCGATGAAGTCACTAGTGCCACTGGCTGACGAGAGGAACACACGTCCAAACCAAACAGAAAAGATTATATTTGAATAAAGAAGACAGTAGGCTGATTTTGCATGATTTATGTCCGGACAAATTTCGCTGCATCTTTACGAGTGCATACTACAGACCATTTACATATCAGTATAAGAAAGAGAACAAGATACCAGAGAAAGCCAAATGTCAGAGTGCACAATCACTGTCACTATCAAGGTAGCGACAACCCTACAAACAGTTGTTTCTGAACACAAAACACGGGTTTGAACTTTCGGATTGCAATCGCTTCGGCATAACGCAGTGTTCGCCTGTGTGACGTTGAGTAGATAACGCGAAATGACGTTGTGGGGTCACATTGGTGTTGCGTCATTAGGATATGACGCGCAATGGACGATGCGGGCTCCTTGTTTCTATGCGCGGCTGTGAAAGGATGATAAAGAAAAACTAGGCCGGACTAACAAACGACAAATCTATCTCAAGATTTTGACAAATGACAGAAGCGAGCAGCTGATAAGCATGATCGTGATTCCGACAGAGAGAGATGGAGAAATGGCCGCCGCCATATTAAACGGAATCTTGATAATTTCACCACCACGGACACGAGACAGATGTGAGCTGGCATTTACCCATCTCACACTCAAAGTTACTAATCGCAGTAAACAAGCCCAGCATGAGAGGTGAACCGCCAGTTATTCACAACACTGTGGTAGAGAACGCCGGCACAAATGCCCCTCTCGGTTCTTCATCTAGCAGCCTCTAATTTATATCCATTTAGTCATATTTTCCGAGAATAAAATGTTATTATTTTGCCCACGACAGTTCACCAGCGGGCTTAAAGAGTCTAAAAGATATTTCCTTCATCTTCTTTTTGTAGAGTTCAAGTCGTCCAAGGCCGCTGGCATTTCCCGAAGAGGTGTGAGGTATTTTACGGAACTCGTCTGCCCGGTTTTTTGCACCTGCACCCTGAAAACAAATAAGAAAAACGAACCGGTTTAAATTACTCTGGAAAATGGTCTCGATTCAGTCGTGTAAATAGAGGAAGTGACAGCTGTTTTTACTGATGCCGCTGCCTTTCTTGGTCGGTCGGGTGTTTGCTATCTCCCGGCGGGTATCTTTGCTCAGCCTGCTCCATTAATTTTGGCTTCATCTTGGTTTCGATTTGTAATTGTAGCCTTCACGCCTTGCTGGGCCTTCAGGTGAGGCTACATTTTGTCGTCTTCCTCTAAGGGAACAACGTCGGAATACCCAGTATCCTTACCTTTCACAGGCTTAATTCTCGAGTGCTGCCAGTAAACTCTGGTTTATTTCTCACATTACATGACTGTTGAAGTGCGTGGTAACAGGGAGCTACAGGTCACTCATCACAGTGGGTATCCGCGTACTCAGAGATGCCAACAGTTCACCAGTCCAAATTCAGCTACGGTTCCCAGAAATCGTGTACATATAAAGTTTATTTTTCAGGTTGGCCACCACTCACATTTGATCGCAGCGTTCGCATTCAGATAGACTTTCCAGCCAGCCTCTTTCGAAAAGAAGCACTGGACTCGAGTTTCGCTCTCATTAGAGCTCGTCAGTAGTGCATATCCTTGTCACGACAGGGATTTGAACCATGAAGCAACCATGTTAACCACTGCTTCATTGATCTCACATTAGGCACGACCGAATTATCAAATCTGAACGCCTGTGAGCAATGATCAGGTTGCCCGATCGTCTCGAGAGGAGACACAGTTACTGTCTGTTAACTCCAATCGGTAAACCCGCGATTAGGACTTCTGAGACAGGTCGAGATCACAGAACCCATTAAACCTGCAAGGCGGTATTTTAGATTACTGATGGGTAGTCGGGGATTTGATTTACCTTCAGGTTGACCGTGATTGGAATGGCCTGAGTTCAAATTCCGGCCGTAGCAAGGGCTCTAATGAGAGCGAAACTCGAGTCTAGTGCTTCTTTTCGAAAGAGGCTGCCTGGAAAGTCCATCTAAATCCGAACGCTGCGATCAAATGTGAGTGATGGTCAACTTTAAAAATAAACCAAATCCCCTACTACTTTTCAGTAATATATGGTTTCGTCTGATTTGTTTGTCCGGAACCCACCAATTGTGCTTGTTGAATTCTCGTTACACGAAATGTTGGTTTTGACACCGAACGAGATTCGCATCATTTTGGTATCGGGAGTTGCAATCATAGCTGATTTTGTAACTGGCACACAGTGCTCACTGGTTGCAGGAAGACAAACGTGTTGATTTACCTCACAGAAAGGTTTTGAGCGGAATAGCGGAGGTAATGGCACCGCTGTTTACAGTGTGCGTTACGCCATACCTAGGATGTACAACGTAAACGTGGAGCTATCTTCTCTTTAAGAATGAGGAAAAGGTATATTTTCAGAAAAGGAGGCTTACGTGGCTTCTCGTTTGAAATAAAAGGAAGAGCTGTGAAGGGATACCCAAACTCCTAGACCATTTTCTTGCTAGAGTGACCTGAAATGAGAGCTGCCCAATTGAGGCGTCCTGAATGCTGAGCGGATGTTCTAGTCTGAGTGATGTGGAACTCCTGGGACGGAACAAGGGTGCGCGACTCAACTGTAGTAACATTAAGTTATCAGGAGCTCTAGCTCAAAATTCATTAAAGATGAGTGCCTTTGCTGAAAGGACTGCAAACGGCCGGAACAGGTTGCCCGAGAAGGTGATGGAGATCATTGTATGAAGCAGTGATACGTCGTGAAATACTTTGTTAATAAATGAAGCATCAAGCATCCACACTCTAAAAAACAACAGTTGTGGCACATGCAAAGATATTGCCACTCTTGTTGTACACAATCCTGAGTGATGACGAGTTATGTCTGATAGTATGTTCTTCCCTCCGAGAACAAAAGTCACTAATCAGTGTATTGCTTTCCTCCGTTCCCTTCTTTATTTTTCATACCACCGTTTTTGTTGACGTCTGCCTTACCGTGCCTCTCTAATCCCAGCTATTTTAGTACATCTTCCACTTCACTTTAGAGGATCGGCAGTTTTGTTTTCCCAAAGGGTTGATGCAGGAATGACATCAATTTTACGGTATATGAGAGTACTGCATCATCCGCTGGCGACTTCGTGCTGTAGTCCGCCTCAACGTTGATCGGTCTACCATTTGAAGTGAAGATTTCCACTTCCTATTCTTCCTCAACGCGCGAGGGTAAAACGGGCTACATTCCCAAGAAACCGGAAGATGTTTTCTGAGGGCCATTAGTTCCTAAGACGCGGTCTCAACGGAAGCGAACCTAGATGAAGCAGAATGATTCTGACAGATTGGCGACGGCCATAGTGCAATTGGGATCGAACACAAAAGACACCGAAGGGTAACAAAAGTACGTGGCCACTCACTTGTGAACTTCCTCGGCGCGCTTATCAACTGTGCCAGCACAATATCTTCTGGCGCGCTATTCCAATAGAAACACACGAACGCTGGGGCCGGTTTACACCATTGTTAATAACTATTCCATCCGAATATGGGATAAAAACGGCTTAGCAAGCTGGTGTTTCCAACACATAGAAACGACCCGTTACTGGGCTAGTTCACCCTCATCTCCTTGAACACTACCGTAGAATCCGTCACACGTCAAAACCACTACGCGAACATATCCACTACTGAAAACTGCCGGTATTACCGTGCGCTTCTCGGAATAATAGTTGCACGATTCTCTCACTCTGTCATTAACCCGTTGATCGGGATTTTCCAGGTACTCTACTCAAAACAGTTGATCGGCTGTCAGCCGGTTTGATTGAGGCAGGACTGTTGGCACTGGACTTGAAGTTGGATTTCACCAGTGCTTCAAGATCACGATAACAGGCGGCCGTGAGCAACGTGATGTCGCCTAGTATATGTTGTGCGAAGCTCAAATGCTGACCGCGCAAAATGTTTCACTAACGTTGTTGGCAGACAGTCAATTACTGGTAGCTCAGAGGAGCCGCGTGTTCGGCTCTTTCTAGAAAATGTGAACTGTGCAAACCGTGAAACCTATCATACCCTGACGTTATCTGCGTAAGTCAACCTAAAGACCCCATTGCTGAATGCTGAGTGGCCGCCCACAAATGTCATTCATAGCAATCGACCCAACGGAATGCAATAAATGGTAATAATAGGTGAGCGAGACAGGATATTTTGCTTCTGGGTACTCCGACTGCGTTTGTTTACCCGAAGTCAAGCTTGCAGTTTCTGTAGAAGGGTGTTGGACGTGTAAATTCAACTTAAAATCTCTGCATGCAATAAGAGATGTTGAACCGCGACTGTTTTACTGAGGAAGCCTCCGTGACATTTGATGAAAGACTGATGACTTCCAAGAATATGTAGCACAAATGTTTTTGTTTTAGAAGCTTCTACCCGGAACGTCCCGGAAGATTTGGAAACCGTTAGTGGTGGAGCTAACAGGCAGAAGGTGCCAGAATCGTTGTGGAAGTAACTGCCAGTGTTACGTATTTGATGACTGATATGCGTTTACAAAAAGTTCATGACCACATTCCCTGTCCCTATCTACCCCTCCCCTCTGGTTTTTCTTCTTACACTGAAGTTCTTCTTGGTAATGAATACAGGTCTTTCTTGTAAAGACCGACACAAGTGTACAACAAATCAGCCCCCCCACGAAAGCCATTCTTGGTGTATTACTGAATCTTGATATTGTTTACGTGCGGAATTTTTCTCGAGTATTCTTCCTTTCTTAACTCTCATTGCAAGAAATTCGTTTATGTGTACCTTGGTTTCACTTGCGCTTGATTTCTTCGCCATCAAGCAAATGTTGCATTCGATCATACTTAAACGAACTGTCAATCTCGGGGATCAATATTTTGAATCATCGTTAACTTCCTCTATTCATTTTATTCTAATTCTTCTGGGAATTATCGCCGTATTATTAATAAAATTGCCAATACGACCGTCTCCTCTTGTGAATCCCAATAGTTTGCTCGACCCTCTCCAAATTTCTATTCGCTCCTCGCTTGCAGACGCGACTTTCCTTCGCCCAGCCTGTCGATGGACATTAAGACTAGACTATGCGTTGCTCGAACATTCATTAGACGTCCAGGATCAACACTCAGTGCGAATATTGCCTGTGTGTATTAGTGAGATGAAGTGGTCAACATAGCGTTTGTATAATTGGCGGCTGAAACGTGACCACTAAAGACAATGGACTTAACGTTTTATTAAGATATCCGCGCACTCTTCCAGCACTAATGTAGTGGTTTCACATAGATTCGGTGACTTATATTCCCTCAATATCAATAGATTTCTTCTTGCGTTGCAACTGCCGAAGCGGGCCAAAACCCTATCAACCGAGATGTCGCCATCCCCCGCATGCCTGAAAATTTTTCTCTAGGTCGCTCCCGAAAACTTACAAAGCTGTGTGCAAAATTTCCGCAGCCATAGAGCTGCACACTGAATGTCTGCTTGGGTACGCTGGATTTAATAAACCAGTACCGAAATCACTTTCGAACATCAAGGATAGTCTACCCAGTAATACAAAGCAATAATTGGGAAAAATGGTGGTGTTGTTTGTAGCTTGGGTTGATGGTTTTGGTATTGATATGTTCGTTGAGCTTGCAATTTAGGTTGCAGACGTTTCATCACCGGGCGAGGTGACATCATCAGCGCGTAGGTGTTTCAGCACTGATGATGTCACCTCGCCTGGTGATGAAAGGTTTGCCACCTGAATGCCAAGCTCGGCGAACATATCAATACCAAAAGCAATAATTGCAGTAGCACGGATTCGAATGGTAAGATCAATGGAACCACCTTCCAACTCACGGCGAACATCAAAACAGAAGACAGAAACTGCCTGAATTCATGCACTATTAGCGGTAACAGACGCAGGGAAAGTGCTCCTCTTAAGTGTGAATTAAAATGATACTTAATTTAGCCAGACCCACAGAGCATTCGAATTGCAGCGACTGAAGGAGACCTCGCAGAGTGGTTGCCGGTTAACAGGACACAACTCATTAAAACAATCAAGCAAGATTAAGAGTGTTAATCTGCCAAAAATCAACATGGAAAAAGGCTTTTTTAACCTCGCGATAACAGTTTACAACTGTGGCAAAAAATTTATCGTGAACGTCGCCTGCACGCAGCAATGGGCCTCACAAAATCAGACTAGAGGCCGGCGATATATAAGCCAACCGAACCTGCTTTGAAGATTTTAGGCTTCGCAATTACGCTAAACCTACAACGACAAACGTTCAGAGTCATTTGTAAACATGTTATAACAGAGGACGACCTGTAGATACCCTGTACAGTTCACCAAGCAATCGTGCTTTATCGATTATCGCACTTCAAGCCTATCCAAGGAAAGAGGGTTTTAATAGGCTTTGGAGCACAATGGTATTAAGGTGATGGGTGGACGTTGGAGCAAGCTTACGGCAATTTGGATCCGAGGAATTCACCTGTATTGTGAGATTCTTGTTTCCATTAATGCGCCACAATCTGTTTCTGTGTTTGTGGGCATCGTGTGGTGGTTCTAAATTGCGGGTCAGCACTCGAAGTCCGGTATAGTTGTAGTTTCTCCTTACCGCTTGGGGATATCTGAAGCTTGACTTGTTCCCCACTAGCGGCGTGTCTTGGAGTGCAGAATGACTGAAACATGGCTTATGGAGGTCATTGTGTTATGTGCGATAAATGGTGTCACAATTCGTATGCATACATAAAACAGAAATTTGAAGGGTAAACGACAAATGTAGTAACATGTGGTTGGTTCTGCAGGATGTGGAACCAAGTGCAAAAGAAACTGTTTGCCAAGCGGGTTAAAATTTCTATTGGGTGCTTCAGACAGCTCCGCTTTCTATACCGTTTCCACCTCCCATAATGAGCTGAATTCGAAACATCGTCTCTGTGGAAACCACGATTGGACGGTATGGAAACGTAGAGAAAGGCTGAGTTGCGTCGAATATCCACTGCAGAGGCTTTTATATCCCACACTGCGTGGTAACCAGCTAATGTGATTACCGCCACTCATCAAAACTCGAGTTGACTCTGATAACCTCTCTGAGGCTTCCACATAACTTCACCCAAACGGTTGAAGAACTTCACATTTGCAGCAAGAACCCAATAATAAGCAATCATCAAAATTTGGAAAAACGACTAATCTTGCTGAGGGTAGGCTGCTGAATGACGTCGTCAGTGCGTCGAATAGAGACCTAGGATCCATTTGCAGGATGAAAACATTGTTCGTAGTGCTGACAACACACCAAATTTAAACGTCTTCAACAAACGTTGATAGCACGGAGCTAATTAAATGGGGGTGGGTTGTTGATAAATAACAAAAATAAAAGCGAGCGTTGAGTTGAGCTTCCGGGTACTTCACGACGACTGAGCCTGCAGATTGAAAATGCACCGTGTAGACACATTCTATACGAACGAATAGTAAGGTGAAACAAGCCGCTGAAGCAAGTTGCTATGTGCCCCCTGGTAGGAAAGCTTGCCGATTCAGGTGTGCGATACCTACGCAGTTCAAATTAACTGATCCACCTAATTCGTTCATCATTGTCTATCGGCAGATGTAATACACGAACAGCCCTTGCGAAAACCGTGCCGGACGGTGAGTAAAGTGGGTCACATACGGGCACCCTTAAAGGTATCGTGATAGCAGACAGCACAGCGGTTGGTCTGTAATCGCCTTGAGAGTTGTGCCTACCATCATTTACAAGAGGTGTGGTGATAGTGAGATTTCAGCCGCTGTGTATTGTTCTCTGGGAGACAGACTGCGTGAAAAGTGAGCTAAATGTGTCAGAAAGCTGTTCAGCTACTTCACGCAGGGCCTTGGGAGGTATACCGTTAGAGTCATGAGGGCTGTCTCTGAAGCATTAGAATTTAGGCGGTGCCTTATTAGAAGAAGTATCCGCGGTGCGAGTGTCACAAATCTCAGTGTCACGACAAAACTAAGGATTTAGTGGATGCCCCGCAATTTCCCCGCTCAGAAACCAAACGGGTTCATCATCGGCTTTAGTATCGTTTAATGAGGCTAGACTGTGGGAAGTCGCAGTTTTTACCCTGCAATCTGAAGCTACAAGTCGGTAAGAACTAGTTAGATCAGCGAAGTTGTTGATAATGGAGACGGTCCTCTCCAATGAACAATATACGCCGATGGCTTATCAAAACTCTGACCCGGTCGAAAGCCATGAATTGTGGAATGGATCTGATGAATTAATGACGGGAGCTAGAATTGGGGCTCGTCAATGTGTTATATCAAAGGGCAGAAAATCCCAGGAAAGGATAGACCTGGAGTCGAAAAAACAGCAGTTTCTGAACAAAGGAGAGGAAGTCGACGTCAAAAGCTTTAAAAGCAGATATAGAACCATTCGAAATAATACCTTCCGGAAAGAATCCTAGAGTTCAGGAACGCTTAACGTGCAACAAATGGGTCACCATCCGTGCCGAATGCTCCGAAGACCTAGGCATAAATGATAAACACTCAAAACAATGTTCGTAAAAGTGATGTATTAAAAACGAGAGAATTACGCATTTAAAAATACTGACAGTGCAGCGACCCCAATTATTTATTGTTAGATACGTGAGAGCTCCGATTAACATTTGTTCCCACTTTGTTGTGAACTGTCGCATGCTTTCAAGTGCCTTTTTGAATGAGTAGGGGCACCAGCAAGTACACCGCACGCTAGAAAGTAAGACTCACATCACGCGCTGGCCTGCCGTCTCCAATTGCCACTCTCTGTCCCCAATGCTCGCTCATACGTCGACGTCGCGTATCGAAAATGTGCTCCTCGCTTGCTGATTGCGTCATCCGCAATCAGTCGTATCTTGTCCTCTTGAACATACAAACTGCTAGCACAATCAAATCGCATATTATAGTGTACATTCGGGTTCGGTAAAGCGTGATGTGCTCCACTCGTTAGTAATACATAAATCTGGCTTTCACGTCAGACCTTGCCTAAATTCATTCAACCGAAGTAAACTGTGAGGCTTGTCTTCCGAATCAACGACCAGGCTAGCAGTTCGTAGTATCGAACTTCCTTGTGGATCTGAAATTCACCAATGCCTAGCAATGATGGGGATACTGTCAATCGATCCGCGAACGGTCTTCACGCTCCCACCCAGCCAACGATCACCTATTTGAATGGGCTCAATTCCGCTCCATTGTCCCTCATCAATGAGCGCTGTCAGATTGTCGGTACGTTTGTACGTACGCATTCTCTGTTTCATTTTTGATGGGTTTCCACATCAGATGTCGTTGACGTAGTTCTTTTGTATGTTCAACTATTCAACACCGTATTAAATCCCGTTTCAAGAGCGCTTCCTGGTCAACCGTTTCAAAGAACAACTGCCCTCTTCTCCGTTGGATGCTGAGGAATGCACTAGTTGGATCACCGGGTTAGACGCAACCGGGTGTGAACTTGAACTGTTGTTGTGCGATTCACTGCATATTATTCCATCCATTCTGTCAATATTTTTTACCGTTCCAATCCTTGCAAGCGTGACACTGCAAACTGTGCTGCACAACATCTTTTGACTCTTCGTGGATAAACGAGTTACTGTTTTGTACCAGTAGTGCGCCGAATGGCTAGGACGCAATTTACACAAGCATACACTCTTTACATTCGTGCTGGCGTTTCAACAGGTACGCCTTGGCAGTTTGTTCATTACAAATCTCCAGCGTCTACACTCGCAGACTAACCCAATTTGACCGTTTTGCCTGTTGACGAATGACTGTTTCAGTTAGAGAAGTTTCAGCGTATACAGTCATCAAAACTGCGCTGAAAGCGAATTGAGTATTTTGTCGTACTCTGCAAACCACCATTGGTCGTGGCATCTAACTCCGGCCTTTTCTGTTCCGTAGATCGAGGTAATTTCTTGGTTGTCTACAGACAAAGATGTCAATGTAAACTGCCTGCCTCAACGGATCAGTTTAAAGTTTTCACTGGCAACTACATGCTTTAATCCCCGCCGGGGCGAATTCGGCGATTGAGTTGAGCGTCTGTCGTTAATTTTCTCAGTCAGTCCATCAATTTTTGAACAGAAAACTTTCGTTGTGTTACAGATCACTTGGTTTGAATCACCACGCTATATCTGTCAGGAGAACTGACCCAACCGTCAGCAGACTTCGACACAGACGGAGATCACAATCCACGTTTGATCTAATACGTCCAACTTTGGTTCCCACCAGGCCACCAACACTGTCAACGAGAAAAAACTTTCATGAAATTGCCTGGTTTAGTCATGAGAAGGAATAATGATAATTATATATATTTCTCAGCTCATATGTGAGAAGCACGCTTGGTTATGCGCGATCACTGTAGATATTTACAAACCATACGAAAACGGAAAACTAAACAGTAGCACAAACGTGAAGTCTGTTGCAAGAAGGACGTGATCAAAGAGAAGACGACTGTAGGTTATGAAACTTTGACGCACGCAACAGAGGAAGAGATAGTTCGCTCACTTCACAGATATAGTCTCAACACGAATCTACTGTTTACAAGGTCGTGGAATGGGTGATTTTTCAAATATTTCAAGGTCACTCCGAGAGAATATCCAAGAGCACCTACGAAGTTTTTTGATGTTAGCGAATGAAATTGACTTCCGGAAATTGTCAAGATAGATTGGCTTTGGGGAGGCATGACGGAAAATCCCAAAATCAAGCGAAAGAATGGGCAGATTCCAACGCAGCATTTTGTCGATTGCTCGAAAACGTCACAAAGTTGAACATCTCGCGAACCGTTCAGCTTAGACAAAGTTCCGTGCGTCCATCCGTCGTGGGAAAAATTTCTCGCTCAATGGATAATATGTGAGTCGGAAGAGAGGATGTAATTCCACACGTTAGATGAGAAAATGTGGGGTTATAACATTTACTATGACAGACAATCTATATGGGGAATTTTTGACGGAGAACTCGTTCAATATTATTATTTTTACTATGATTATTGGAATTTATAACCCTATCTACTGTTTTTTGTGGTATTCTGCTATGCACTCGAGAGTTATTCGGGTAAACGGAGAATTGATTCGACGGTTTGGAGGGCCGCATGAAATGTGCGTGACAACTGAAGCTCACATGACATAGTTCGGTTGGACTTATTATTAAGCGCCGAGTGCACATTTCATAGCAATTTGGGTGTTGCATACACATGAGTAAACACGTCATTAAAATGATGTTGGGTGTCAAAGGGTTTGGTGAGCGCGCGGTAGACCAAGTGCTAAATGATCTTGTGAGTAAACCATGTAACAAATCGTTTCAAGCGGGCTGTTCTCAGTGGGCGTTAGACAGCAGAGTGGTTATCTGCGTATTGAGCATCTGACGGCTGAATGTTTTTCGGACCACACTCAAAAAGGTCATTAGGTGATAAAGAGAGTTTGAAGATGGACATCGTGTTTGTTAACTTAAGATAGCTGTCCAAACCCTTTTTAAAACGCTGAACGTTGTTACTGGCTCGGACTTCATTTGGAAGTTTATTCCAAATGTAGGAATACTTTACAAGGAAGAAGTTTGCACGTATATTCTTCCGGGATATCGGGGTTGGCAAGGTGGAATCCTTATTTCTTAGACTATATGGAGGGCTGTGTTGTAAGTGGACGGTGATCGCTGAGGTAATCGCATCCGAATGTATGAGTTTATACAGCAGCGTCAAGTTCAACTTTAGTCTACGCAGCCAAAGTGGATCAATGCCAAGTTTTTCACAACGTTGTCTATAGGTGAGCGAAGAGGAATATCCTGATAAGCTTTTGGTAAACGATCGTTGAAGGTTTTCTAACACAAGCCTGTCGGACTTGCGTAGGTGGCAGTAAATGAAGGTGCAATACTCGAGTTGAGGCCGAGCACACATTTTGTAGAGCGTCAGCTTCGCAGCTGGTAGGTTGAACGCCTTTTTGATGCAGCCTATTGTTCTTTTAGTTTTTGCTACCTGGAAGCATACTTGTTCAGAGAAATTGAAGGAGTTTGAGTACCGTATTCCAAGATCTCTGACCGAAGTGGCTGTGTCAATATTACAACCATTTAGTGAGATTGAGCCATTGGGTAATTTACAACCATAAGTGAGGATGTTTGATTTGTCTGCTGAGAACGACATCAGCCATGTTCTGCGCCACAGCCGCAAGGACGCTAGGTCTTGTGGTATATTTTGTAGACAGAAATTGATGTTACTGCCGTGGCGGAATGTGTAAACGATTTTGATATCGTCAGCAAACAGAAAGGGCTTGCCATGCGTAGCAAACAAGCTCGTTTTCGGTGTTTCATCGTCAGGCTAAATACAGCACATTTACATGGGTTAGATGAGGGTGGTAGATAACATGTCACCAAAGCGAAAGATGTCAGTCAACAGTTTTCTGTCTGGTTTGAGTCATGGGAGTTAGTTACGCAACATTGGTCAAGTGAGCTGTACGAAGTCCACAAGGGATGCGCCACATCTACGCATGAAATTGCTCACTGGCGAATTTGTGTTCGTACTTAACGTTGGTGGCACAAAGCCAGTAGAACGACGATATTCTTGGCCTTCAAAGCCGCTGAGCACGGTGTTGTATCTGTATCCAATCCCCATCCAATACATGCCTTACGGACGATAACAACGCTAGCGAGAACAAGTCACTCAGTAGAAGCGCATCGTGTATTGTCGCATTTACAAGCAATCGGGTCAGTTTAAAGTGCATGGACGGGTGGGCCGTTGGTCGCTGAAGCCGCGACCAATCATAACACTCTTGGAGCCTTCGCACGAGTGTGGGGCACACAGGCGCCCTTGATGCGTGTACAACACACAGCGAAAATTTTTCCAGTATTCAGTGATCGACAAGAGCCAGCTCCCAGTGACCATAGGGCTGTTGTACCCGATGCGGCGCTTGCAGCAAACCAACTTCCCCCGTCAATGGTGACATTACGCCAACATGCAGCTTGTAGCTCTTGTGCCACTGAACAACACGGACAGCAGCGTCTCTAACCAGCGGTTTGAGTGATCACAAGGACCCCAGCCAGGCAGGCGATGCCTGCCCACTTTGCCCAATTGAGCGGTCAAGGTCTTCATATTTCGCGACCACGTTGTTGCTTGACCACCACGTGGTTTTACCCAAGTGTTCGTGGCCTCAGTATATAATGCCCGGTACGGTAAACGCTCAGCTGACATACGGAACACGTGACCCAACGATCGCAAGCTGTGCAACGTAACTAGTTGACCAATTGATCACGCGTCCCGAACGTTCCGGAATACGCGCCGGTGAGCTGCCACATTGCTCAAGCGGTCAGTCCACTTAATGTGGGCTAACTGGCGGAGACAACAATAGCCAAACACAGCAAGCCTGTTGATATCTTCCTTTTGAACAGGCCACGTTCCCGAACCATATAGCACAATGGAACGCACACAGGCTATATATGTCTTTCCTTTCAGGGACAATTGAACGTCTTTTCGACACCGCAGATGACGCAGTTTGACAAAAGCAACTTGTGCCTTCGCTATCCTTGCTGATATCTCATCAACAATATTACAGGCTGGCGAGATAGTGCTACCCAATTATGTGAAGCTGTCCACAGTCTCAAGCGGATTACCTGCAACAAAGAAAGTAAGGCTGGAAGTGCCCCAGTCTTGAAGC